>JAODAG010098428.1:0-15787 GCA_027574785.1 Orphnurgus asper
CATTGCAGCTGATATGAGCGAAGTTATATTGCGACACAAAGAACCCATTAAATCCACCCGAAAATCCACCAAGGAAGGTATATTACCAACATGACACATAATGCACAGGAAGTATCATGACATAAGTTAAATGCTTCCATTCCCTGGAATAATTTGCTGAGCAACTGACCACACGACACCCTACAGCAACAAACAGATAGATAAAGTGTGGCTTTAATCTGTACAATTCCAGTACCAGTAAAGGGATGGCTGACCTCCAAATTTGTGGAAATTAGACATATCCATCGACTGAAAAAGTGGACTAAGTAAGGTAAGGAAGGAAATGATGGTAAGGACTTGAAATCCACGCAAGGTTTTTTGGGAAAAACCCCCACAATAGAAACAGAATGACGATGGATCAATCAACCCATCCTGTCTATCATAATTTTACAGTTAGCATGCTGCAGTGTACTGTCATAGATGAAATAATTATAAGCCTAATACAACATTAAGATGCGACGAAAGAAGAGTGCGTGCTGAAGCCAGACAGTGAAACTGTACAAGATTGGGAGGTAGCACATGGGACTAGGTGAATGGGTAACTCTGTCCGTGTTTTCTTAGAATGTGCAGTTTTTTTGTGTGTTTTTGGGGGGGGGTTGTCACCATGCATACACTACCAATCATTTTTGCGTGAACGTGTGTGAAATCCTATGTGCGTTTGTTCATTAAACATAATTTAAGTAGTCAAAATCTCGGAAAAAGTTGGCAATTTCCCCCTCTCCCACACAAAAATATAGGGGGAAAAATAACAAAATAGGATATTTGATGCCAGAAATACTGCAGCAGTGCAAGTTTGAAATATATTAAGCCAACATTGGTCACTCTTTTGTTCATGATGGAAAATTCAACTTTCAGTTTCACTTGACCTTCCCGCTTTTAGAAAAGCCAAGCTATGCCACTGGGCTAAACCCCACCTGCTTCCACTTAATAAAATCGTATATTATGACATCTTGTATTTGGTAGTGTAACACTTAATTAGAATTAACTAGCTATACTGACTGACAAAAGAATAAAGTCTACAAAAACATACGTAGCCTAGCTAATGTCTCTACTGGAAACATTCATTTTAATATCAATTAAACATCAACTGTGCCACCATTTTGTATCTTATAGAGATCTGTCCATGTCAATGAAAGTGTGGGACTGACACCATCTCCCCATAGACCTCCCTCCTCCGGGACATGGCTTCCTTTACCCCAACTATTTCAGCCCATTTTACACCAGGGCCAAGACCCCTTCAGTAAAATCCTGCATTTTTGTTTATTTAGTAAACAAAGGAATCATTAAGCCTTCTGGACTCTTGGTTATTCATTTTCATGATACATATTACTTTCCATTTACTTGTGCCGACAGTTGCTTTTGAAAAAGATCCTGTTCCGGCCGGTTTTTAAAAATATCCGGCTGGAACCGGAACCGGATAATTTTTCATTATCCGGCCGGATAGTCCGGCCGGACCGGATATCCGGTATACCCCTACACCCGATCCGAGCGAAGTTATTGCGACACCATTGCCGCACATACACATGGATTGATTGGGAGGTATAGACCAGCTAGTTTATCGTGAGGCACTAAAGAGGCTGACTGTACTCCACTTTTCGTCGAAGTAAGTTGAGCATGATCCGAGCCCTAAAGGGTGCGTGAATTTGGGAGGGGAGGGGCAGGGGGGGGGTTGATTTGGTTATTCTCTCCATGACTGCCTCGGTTGCTTTTTACAAAATAATCTGATCAATATTGCAGGATCATATGTATTGTCACATCTTACTGTCCGATGTCTGTCGGCTTAAACATCGCTTACGGATATATGTCGTCGGAGATGTTGCACACTTATCACGTAAATAGGTTAATGCAAGCCAAGTAGTAACGAGGTATTGTCTTATTCTTAATCTAAGAGATAACAACGACAATTAGGCACACATGACTTATTAGATTGTCATGCGCGTACCCTGCCTGTATAAAGTACGATTTCACTCAAACTGTAAAGACACTATACAAGGTCGCGGACACTAGAGAGGGACGAGAGACAATGCTACAGTACCTCACCCATCATCTTCACTGATTTGAAATTGGTTTAAAGAATCTGTCATTTTGATTCATGACCTAATTAGCTACTGTCCAGGAGGTTGAGTAGACGTGATCGAGGCAAATCATTTATTATTAAATATAGCGTTGATGTCTAATTGACATAGCCGGTTCCTCAGACTTCAGTATAGTGATGACTATACAGTACCGTTCCGTCCCACTTGACACTCGTCATAAACCCCAAATCATTCCACTAGTCCAAATTGTGTCCCACTCGGTCCAAATTTCATCCCCATAAAATTCCCCCTCTGACTAACCGCCATACAAACCAAACTCTTCCCTATTATTAGCAACAAAGCCTCTTTCCACACCCGGCAGAAAACCTTCCCCCCGAAACACAATAGGATTAAGTAAGACGCAGCTAGACAGTGATTGTCGAAACTCGGCCATGCTTGGATTAAACATTGCGCAAGGCTGACTGCATGTACAGTTATGTACAGTTATGCAAGTACAATTATGCATAGTACAGTTATGCATACATATAGGGTGTTTGTGTTGTTATCTCGGCAATATAAATGCGTGTCAATTGCATGTTAGTTTAACGTACACGTGGCGTTTACCCTTCCCCAATCTCCGTATTTTTAATATGGTGGTATCCTTCGCTTACTACTCTCACAGTATCCATGGACCTCCCCTTGTGTGTACAGCGCATGCAGCAATCATCCGTCCCCCACCGGTGGGATAATTCTGGTGGGTGCATGGGTGGACAACCCTAGGGGCTGACGAGCTCCAGAGGCTGTGGTTCCACTTGGTCCTCCCCCTTCCTAAGCCGTGGTTGTTTCTATTGTCCCGATACGATGAACCACTCTCATTCCACTGAACCCAGTCCCATGTATTTATAATATGATTTCTCCCATACGTCACACACGCACAGCGTGGATACTGCCATACAGACATACTGTATCTCTGGGATATAATTCTGATAATTATATGCTACTGGATAGCCAATACCACAAAACATATACACTAGAGGCATTATGTACTGTTACACATACCTTGCTTATTAATCAAAACCTAATCAAATTTGTGAAACAGCTTCTGGAGTAAATTACATTTGGAGCAGAGGTACTTGTGGTAGTATTACACATCAAATGACTATAGAGATTTCAAGTTCATTTGATTAAATGTATAATTTAAGGACAGTCACAGCTGGAGGTGGGGCAGGCGTTTTAGAGCTTGGTAGAGGGTATCCTAGGAATTTACAAATCTTAGCCAGTTTGTGTTTGAAAGAAGTATATCAATTTAACATGGCTGTTCAATAAATACATAATTTGGGAATGCATAATTTGCTTAATATGCCAAAGTAGTGATTTTCTTTAGATAGCAATTACAAATCCTCTAGAGGAATATAAACCACAACACCGCCCGAAAGAACTAACTCCTTGCATAAGAGTATAGGCTTCTCAAATGTAAGAGGATACTGAGATAGGCAGAATGGCCACCAAACGATTATTAACATCGTGTTACATATTAAATTCGTTACACAAAATAGTTAAGGATACTCATTCTGCCAAAATGTTCTACAGTAGATGTGCTTTCCTCGATGAAAAATCTCTAGATATGTGCAAAAATCAGCAGGTGTTACAAACCATGTTTCATCAATGGGAATGGCAATAAAGGGTATAGACGATATAGGGATGCCACTACTGTATTACTTAATTATGCTAGATGTTATTCCACAGTAATAGGGGATAATGCTAGGGTTACATACAGGAGGTAGGGAGTATGTGCTGTAATCTTTGCAGCAATTATACAACCAGACTTAACTGTACATGTAACAATTTATTATCCTAGTTTAGCAAAGATACTCCTCCCCATTCAGAAAGATGAATCTCTACTTACCCTTTCATCTAGCGTCTTTAATATTTCTTCCGAGAGGCGGACCTGAACGTACTCTTCAGGATCCGCGTCCTCCTCCCTCACCTCTCGTGCCCTGTTCTTGTTCTTTGGTTGCCGCTTTGGAGTAAATGGTAGTCGTTTTGGAATGCTCATTCGGGACCGGGACGACTTGGCCGCCGGTGGCTCGGGAGAGGTGTCCATGGACCTCCCCTCGGAATCGGCCTCCGATTGGGACTCTGGCTCGATGTCCGTGGCGGTCGCGGAACTGGGAGGACTCCCATCGGTAGAGGCCAGGGAGTCGGGTTCGGAAGGGGTCTCCCCGTTCAGTTCCCGGTCAATCTCTCGTTCAAACTGGACCAATAAAGGCACCGGCATACCCACGAGTCCCCCCCTCCTTGCTACCTCCAAGAGACAGAGAATTAAGCTGCGGTCGTTCTTCCGGAGGACCAAGTCGTCCGTTTCAAACATAAGAACGCTGTTGATTTTTAAGCAGTTCCTACACCAGTTTATGAAGTTGCTTATGTTGTCCCTGGCTTGGAATGTCCCCGATTTGGCCCAATTCCTGAACTTGATGTCCTCCGCCGCGCCAAAGTCCATTCCCGCGCCGTCGGCGGCATCGTTCAGCCGGCGGAACTTCAACGCCAGCGCGCTGACCCGGTTCCCGTGCTTGCACAGGAGGATGCCGTCGTCCAGGCTTTCGAAGAAATTCCCCGGCGATATCTTCAGGCTGTACAGGTCGTTGAGCCACTCCGTGAGGTCCTCGCGCATGGCGTAGAGGTACTCATCCTTGGACCTGTACGGCCTGATTGGCTTGGCCTCCCAGTGGATGTTGTACCGCTCGTCGTACGGGTCGCTGTACTGTCTCCCGTTGTCGGCCTTGTTGGTGTTGTCACAGTCATCCGTGGTTGCCATGGTCGTCCGACCATCGTCGCCGCCGCGTTACTTCCTTTTCTACCCGGAAGAGGAAAATGCGACAATAGTGTTTACGAGCTACAACGTCTCACGAGGAGAGTTTCCCAAAAAGTTTTAAAAAAAAAAACCTGGAAGGGTAATTCTAAGAAGTCATTGAAAAATCCCTGACTAACTCCCGGAACATCAAAAGTGGAAGTGAATTCATCTCCTTCCTCAAATTTGCCATGATCTGGTTTAAATTTAATCAAGGGAGAGGAGCAGGGAAATGCAACTGTTGGCTTAATGTGGGTGTAAATGGGTCATCCCCAATTAAGTTAGGACTCAAAATACTGCATTTTGTGGTACTTTCAAAAGCAGTAGATACAATATCCCATCCCATTTCACATGTGTCACCACCAATGATGTATATCTAACTGGCCAAAACTTATTGGTTTGAGGTTTTACTACCTATTCATGTAGGATATTACCCATCTCTTACTAATTGCTTACACCCTCCATGCATCCAGTGTAGCAGAAAAACTTCACCTATAACCTCTGACCTACCTCCATGACATTGTAACATTCTCCAAGGCTGAGGATATCAAAACTGGGTGTAACTACAATACAGATTTATAATTTTTCCTTGAAAAAAAGGAAACTTTTTGGAGGGAGTTTTTCTCTTACTGGCCTCTATTTATTTCATATCCATCCACATCTTCTTCAACAATTTCTTTATTTGGATTACTGAAGATCTTTCTCAGCGATTGCCCTGTTTTCACTTGAGTATCTTTTCACTATCCCTGTTTTCTTAAGCTAGTGTTTTGGCAGGATAGCCTGCCTGCTCAGGTATTCAGGTTCCAAATGTCGTAACCTTGAAATGCAGAAAATGATTTAGCTGATGTCCGTTACTACAGATGTTGGTCAAGCAACGACTACAAATGTGAGGATTTTCTTTGAAATTATTGTTAATAGGGTTCCATACGAACAATATCAATAATAATACAGTGGGCCATTGTCTTAAATTAAAAGGTTATATTTATGTTTAGCATATAATTTTTACCCCTTTTACAAATTTACAATAAAGAAAACTCACAAGGTACTTGCAGCTTTATTTCCTTGGCCATCTAATAAATTTAATCAAACAACCACATGATTAAAGTGATGGTCAAGTGATGGTCATTCTAGGAATCATAACACAAAACTGCCACCATAAAGCCAATTGTGGTTTGTTTGGTCAATATAATATACTTGTAAATAACTAACTAACAAGGTGATGGGCTGATGGCTATTCAGACTCTGATGCCCACTGTCAAATAGAATAAGTTCATGGTCACAGAAATGCTGTAAAAAAAAAACTGAATAGTGATGAATTTCAATGATTAGAAAGGGTCTTGATCTTTTGAAGGACACATTGCAGGTCAGTGCATGCATTGAAATGAAACAAACTTTTGAATAAACATTGCCAAACAACAGCAAAAAAATTATTACAGAGATATCTTTTTTGCGGAGAGGGGGAGGGGGGAAGGGAATATTTTTCAATCTCACATGGTAGCATCTGTGATAATTGTAGGTAAATTTCATAAACTACGGACTAGCGATTCTTGGTATTATACCACAGGGGAGAGCAATTCGATGTACGGATGATTGACGTCATTTACATCAGTAGCTTTAACTCATGTACTAGGGAGTATACCTCTTCAGCATGTAAAGATTCAACAGTTTACTGTAGGTGCAAATGATACAATTGAGTACAATAGAGCAAATACACATATAATTATACGCACATAGATGGACACACACATATAGGCCTATACAGTACCCGTTATACACACATAAACTGAAAGCAACACAAGTAGGCTACACACAGAAAACAAGCTGCCCTACTGGAGCGACTCCTTAGATCAACTGTGTTACCGGTTTGAGTAATTCAAGTTGCGGAAGCAAAATTTAAATTTGAATAAATAAAATGTTCTGCGTTTAACTTCACGATTTGGATCAACGCTTGAAAATTTGGTTTTCAATACCAAAATACTTGGAATTGCCAATGTCAAAAAAGACGCCAAACAAGACTTACGAGACATTTTTGAATGATTCATACACACCCATATATATATGTACAGTAGCTGTCTCTTGATATCAGCACACCAAAGACGATGTGCACACACACACACAGTACAATGCAGTAGCAGCGTAGCGGTAGTCGCAGTCTGTCAACAAGATTCAAAAAGGTGTGAACGAGCCGTATTGGTGGATTACACAGAGACCAATGCCACTGGTAATAAGCGAAAAAACGATATATGAGGGTACCAGGCTGTTGTTATCCAATTCGCGAGACTGATAAATTTCGATGCTGCTGTAGGCAACGGGGATTAACGTTACAGCCAATGGGGAAACGATAGGCGCCTAAGAAAGTTACAGAAAATAAATTAACTATTAGCGGATGATGCCTGAAAGGTGTTGAAACTATCCTGCGGAGGTTATTGGACCAGCCGATGATAGGCCTCTAACGAAGGCTGTAAAGTCAGAAAGACAAAATGCACGTAACGTCTGTTTGTTTCAGATCGCAGATTATCGAAGGACGAGCCAAGGGTAAAAGGCATTCCAGTATGGGGATGTCGAGGATGTACGGTGGAAAGAGGACATCCGTTAGAGCCACACGTACTGTAGCTGGATTACAGTGCGGTTAAGCTAGTGGTCAGATATGTTAACGCTGTTGCAGATATGCCAAAGTAACTTACTGCACGATAAACAACAACAAATCCAGTTAAACGGAGAGGTGAAGAACTATATAGTACAGTAGTCAAACCAACCCATTGCACGAGTACTGTTCCACCAAAGAATGTTCGATGCATGTACGGAAGAGCGAGTAAAATGTCGCTAGTATAAAACATACTGCAGTTCTCAATTTAGTTTACATGCGGGGGGGGGGGAGGGATGAACAGAACTTGGAACAGCTTGTTGTTCCAAAACATCTTCTGCAGGAATTTATCAACAGTTTATAACCTTATTCTAACCTCAGCTAGGGAATGCCCTTAAAAGATAAAGCAGCATTGGGAGTTGGACTGGAAATTTTATAGCATTCCAATGATACCGTCTTCACCAAACTTAAAGGAGTAGTGCAATGAGCAATTTATATTTGTAAGATTGAGCAATTTATATTTGTAAGATTAACCGTAATTAGCACGTAATTAACGATTTCCTTCGGCCCGCCACAAAAATTGTCCCTATAATTGCAGTCTAGGTTGTAGTTAGAGTTAGAGCGAACCTTCATGATGTGAAGTAAGCCTACATGATAGTCTGTTATGTCAGGACATAGGATACCAAGTAGGAGAAAACCTATAATTGCAGCTCGGTTATGGTTAGAGTTAGAGAGAACCTTTGTTATGTGAAGTAAGCTTACATGATAGTCTGCTATGTCAGGACATATGATACCAAGTAGGAGAAAACCTATAATTGTAGCTAAGGTTGTGGTTAGAGCTAGAGTGAACCATGATGATATGAAATGAGCCTACATGATAGTCTGTTATGTCCAGTCATAGGATACCAAGCTGGTGAAACATACCTATAATCGGAGCTTACTGTTGGTATATCAGGGTGACTGCATGTGCATGCAATAGCGATTATGTTAAGTTCTTTCTTCATCTGACTCCTACCAGACTGAACAGCCTGTGGCCAGATCTCTACAGAGGTCATGCTTCCATTACAACAGTATTGTTTTGCTCAAATAGCTTAATGGCCAAGTTAAATATCTCTAAAAAAGAAACGACTAGGTAGTGTTTCCATGTAGCAAATACAAAATCAGCAGTTCTTCTATATTGGAATATGACTTCAAATGTCAAGTCATTAATCTGCCTTTTGTACAATCCTCCACAAATCAAGTCCAATCATCAAAGTGAAATGAAACCCATTTGTAAATGAAAATGCACGCTTCAAATCCTATCACAGCTCATGTACCCTATGAATTTTTTTTATTTTTATTTTTTATATTTTTATTTCATAACCTCAAAATATTCAATTAGCTCTAATGTAATTACAGTATGATAACCACATCAATAGAATATAACTTACATCACCTAACCACATAAACCAGACATATGTTCCTTCCCCTAATTACCTTGAACTCTGAAAATTATAACACAAAGCATACTGTTTTAAAGAGAGCTTTTTAGACATCCTTTCCCATAAAAAATACTGAAATCAATCTCTTGTTTTATAATCAAGGAAGTCTCCAGAGCCACTGGATCCTGCAACATACAATAAGTCCATCTGTTTAAACTGTTCAGCGAATATGTCTGCCAGTAAAAATTACTCATTGGACAGAGGATGTCATTGTACAGACCAGCTGTGCTCCCTGATGAATTCACTGCAACTAATATGTACATGGAAATACAGTACAGTAGATATATACATGTGTATTATGTGTAAATCAGACTAGTAAAATATCCCTGGTATAATCATCTACAGTATCACTAAGAATCTTCATGCAAGCTATAGTATATCAGTGAGGATTCTGTACTGCTAACACTGGCTACTTTATTAATTATATTTAACACTCTACTGTGATATATAATAATTCAAGATATTTGGTTACCAACGTTGATGTGAAGATCAGAATAAAGATGGAGAAAGAAATATTTATAATTGATACTACTGTTATTATTCTTTGATATTTACTGTAAATATTGCCTTCTTTCAGATATATACTAAAAGTAGTTGTCGATGGTGTGCAAATCAATAATAGAAACAGATACCAAGCCATACATTCAAATTTAGTTTTCAAAATCAAAAGGAGCTAATTTCTTCAACAGGAAAAAAAACCTCCTTTTCTGTCAATTCATGTTGCTATTATTAAGAGGAGTACGTTAATAGATAACGAGAGCTGTCTCTTCTTTCTCTTTGGTAAAAATATTCTCCCTTTTTTCTTTCTATTACTGTACTTAACACCAACTTCCCACAAGTTATTCGTTGCCATGCCGACGTCCACCTTTAAACTGTCATATCGGTCAAAATGAAAGAACAATTATATGAACAAAAGAAAAGTTAAATGTAAAGCAGAAAATGATAGATTGGTTTCGAACATTCCAAGCTCACTGTGGACTGAGCAACTAATACATTCAACCTAACATTGGTTCATTTGATACATCCTCATTGGATGAAACAACAAGGTTAGTGATATGTAAAGCCTTAAAAACAAAAGGCACAATAATGCCGACTAATTTTTTTGGATTTTCTTTATAACCCCAACTGATTTGTGATTTTTGTTTCTTGTAACAGGGTTGCTGTTGGGCTTTGTTTCTTGGTAATGGGATAAATTATTGTTATACAGAAAATTGTTCTTTCTCCGATATTCCCCGATGCCTCCGTTGATGGCGGGCACCTCTGATGTAGTGATCCGTTGGTCCGAGTATATATGCCTCAATCTAAATCTACTAAATCTCAATTGAGTAATCAACTTTTGTACAGAGTTATAATGTACAGTATGCACATGATATGATTTAAACCCTTGTCTGCCTGACTATATAAAGTAATTTATATAATACTCAACATTTAAAGAAAAGACAGGTCTTCAAACTGAACCTACTGTAGAGTTCTTGCACCAAGCCTGTGGAGTTCACAGAGAGACAAGAGTTTACACCCACTAGCAATAAATACTCTTACAATTACTGTAACCACAGAGTTGTAACACAGTAGAACTCCATGCTCTCTAATGCACACAGATAATTTACCAAGGAGGTAAACTTTGTCTTTAACTGACAGTCTGACCTCAAAGGTCATGCAGGGTGCCAGACTGAATTATTTGTAGACCTAGGCTCAATACAGGTTAACCTCACACAGGAAATCCTCTCTGTCCAGTGCACCTATTCCTCAGATTTTAATCATATTTCCTGTCTAGTATAGATAGTTAAGTAATACTGTTCATGTACAGGGCTATAGTACAAAGTAGCAGTCCAGCAAAGAGCTCTCCAGCCAGTCTAACATACCTTAAGTTAAACTTATTGCTTTTTCTGACTTGGACGTTAAATTGAAGAAGTCACGAGTTCCGGCCAGTTTATTGAAATCAAGAAAGTAGAGATCATGAAAATAGAAAATCAAGCAAACAGAATCAAAGCAAACAGAAGTCAAGAAACCTGGTCCACGAATTAAGCTTGTAAATTGTACCTACAGTAGTGTGGTAACATTTATAGGGTGGAGTCACTCATGTATGACATCTTAGAGGTGATAAGGAAGAAGTTTACTAATGTTGGGAGAGATACATAAGCATTATTAGGAGATGGGTAAGAATGTAGAGCTAGTAAACCCCAAACC
Source organism: Orphnurgus asper (assembly GCA_027574785.1). Classification (NCBI taxonomy): domain Eukaryota; kingdom Metazoa; phylum Echinodermata; class Holothuroidea; order Elasipodida; family Deimatidae; genus Orphnurgus; species Orphnurgus asper. The sequence continues at coordinate 11,155 of JAODAG010098428.1, forward strand.
TGTAAGTTTGGGGGGGGGGGAATTGATGGTTGCAATAAGCATTATAAAAGCCTCTCATTACAGCTTGTTAAATTAACTGGTCCAAAGTATAGGCCTAGAAATGTCCAAACACTTTTTATATGCGGCTACTTGAACATAATTTCTACCGACAAGAAAGCAGATATTTTAATGCACCTCGTAGGTCATTTTTGCAAGTAAAATATAGACATATCGAGAAGAAAAAAGTTCAGCAATGTGAAAACTTGGCAGTAGGCCCACTGTTATTATTTTCACATATGTCACATCATTTTCAAAATTGTGTATATTGTTTTAATCTGTTTGTATGCTGCGTTTTATGGCTGAATATCTGGATCGGTGAGGTAACTCCGTTTAGGACTCGACTGGTAGCCGTAGAGCAAATCCTGGTGGAAATCTATGCTTATAACCCACTCGATGGGCCGTTGAAAATGGACGATATTTGGAGCATTCTTTTAGACTCAACTTTCAGACTCAACGACCAACTCAGGCTGATGATTCCACCCATCTATAACTTTCTGCGAGAAGAAATTCTTCCTAACATCCCTATCCTACACCACTCTTTTGAAGCTTGAAACAGACTGGTAAAGAATGTATCAAAAGCTGAACTATCAATGAACAACTATATACACTTACGGATTACGATTAAGTTTCGCTATACGAAATACCCCTCACAGTGCTAGTTTACAATCCGAGTTTTGTGAACCTTATCCAAGGACTAAGCAGGGAGCCGTCATTTAGAAGGAAACCAGCTTTTTATCCCAACACTAGCTCCTTAACCTCTTTTATTAATTTGATTACTTGATCCATTGTTGGTCTAATTATACCCTCTTCTTTCTCAAGTATACGGTACTTTACATACATGAATATGTATAAGTTAGGGTATATATATTCTAGTATTTACATACACATTGTACATATATTTGAGGTGGTCTGCAGCCTCAAAAATAGGGTACATATACATACACACATACATACATACATACATACATACATACATACAAGTTAGGGGATAGGCTAATATACATACACATACATAGCTCCTCATCAATACCATCCCATCAATACCATCCCATACCAATACCATCAAAATTAGGTGGGTCTAACGAACGTGACATTCATGATACATTATTATGTATAGATCGATGGTGTATAAGTTATTGTATAGACTTACTGGTTGTGTAATGTGTGCAACAAAAGTAACCTCAGAAAGTATTCCGTGATTCTCTACACATACATATCACGTAAGTAGGTCATTCTACTTCTGACTATACTGGTATTAATTCCCCAAGATTTTACCTTGTGTATACATCATGCATCTTCACAAACCACAGGGAAAAATGACAGAGAAACCGACGAACGGCCATCACATGGAGGGTGCCATCACATGGAGGGTGTCATCACGTGGAGGGTGTCATCACGTGGAGGGTGCCATCACGTGGAGGGTGCCATCACGTGGAGGGTGCATTCACGAGGAAGGTGTCATCACGTGGAGGGTGTCATCACGTGGAGGGTGCAATCACGTGGAGGGTGCCATCACGTGGAGGGTGCCATCACGAGGAAGGTGTCATCACGTGGAGGGTGCCATCACGTGGAGGGTGCCATCACGTGGAGGGTGCAATCACGTGGAGGGTGCCATCACATGGAGTGCCATAACGTGGAGGGTGCCATCACATAGAGAGTGCAATCACATGGAGTGCCATCACGTGGAGGGTGTCATCATGTGGAGGGTGCCATCACATGGAAGGTACCATCACGTGGAGAGTGCCATCACGTGGAGAGTGCCATCACGTGGAGAGTGCAATCACGTGGAGAGTGCCATCACGTGAAGAGTGACATCACGTGGAGAGTGCAATCACATGGAGTGCCATCACGTGGAGGGTGCCATCACATAGAGAGTGCAATCACATGGAGTGCCATCATGTGGAGGGTGTCATCATGTGGAGGGTGCCATCACGTGGAAGGTACCATCACGTGGAGAGTGCCATCACGTGGAGAGTGCCATCACGTGGAGAGTGCAATCACGTGGAGAGTGCCATCACGTGAAGAGTGACATCACGTGGAGGGTGCCATCATGTGGAGAGTGCCATCACGTGGAGAGTGCCATCACGTGGAGAGTGCAATCACATGGAGTGCCATCACATGGAGAGTGCAATCACATGGAGAGTGCAATCACGTGGAGAGTGCCATCACGTGAAGAGTGACATCACGTGGAGGGAGCCATCACGTGGAGAGTGCCATCACGTGGAGAGTGCCATCACGTGAAGAGTGACATCACGTGGAGGGTGCCATCACGTGGAGAGTGCCATCACGTGGAGAGTACAATCACATGGAGTGCCATCACGTGGAGAGTGCAATCACGTGGAGAGTGCAATCACGTGGAGAGTGCCATCACGTGAAGAGTGACATCACGTGGAGGGAGCCATCACGTGGAGAGTGCCATCACGTGGAGAGTGCCATCACGTGAAGAGTGACATCACGTGGAGGGAGCCATCACGTGGAGAGTGCCATCACGTGGAGAGTGCCATCACGTGAAGAGTGACATCACGTGGAGGGAGCCATCACGTGGAGAGTGCCATCATGTGGAGACCGTCCTCGTGGACCGGTCCGCTGCTTCTTTCGATCTCAACGGGTGTAACCGGGTGTGATCCACATTCAACTTCCACACACAGCCATATCACGTACCGTAAGTAACTCTTCCTTGGCTATCCAAACAACACTGTTAGACACAAAACATTAAATGCTCTTGTTGCCAGTACCAGTTCTGTCACGAAACGATCAACTATTAGTAGGCATTCTTATTTGAAAAGCAACTAGAAATGCACTTTAGAAAGGTCAGAAGTACAACTTGTTGTTATACATCTAAAACCTGGACAGGCCTTACTTATTGTAGAGATATAGATGATTACAAGGCTTTAGTTATGCTTACCCACATCTGCTATATAATGACCTGCTGATCTCTGCCTCACTGTCTATGTATCTTGCAACAATGCCAGACCAGGTAACCTAACAGGGTTATCCGGAGCACTCTACTTGCCCATCTCTTGATAATAATAATTGCTTGCATCTGCCAACTGTACACATCCCATCTACTGCTAACTGAGCTAAATAGTTGTTTTGACCAGCAATTCCGAACCATGTCTAATTATCTACCGGCATTGTTGAGCGGGATTGCTCACTTGGTAGATATAAGCAAAGTAGTTACAGATGCGTTCCGTGGGTTACATGGATAAATTAAATCAACCAGAAACCAGTAAGCATTGAGGGAATGTTACCCTTAAATCCACTCCACTGTTATTCCGACGTCAATTATTAAAAGATCTGCTTACTTTAAGCCACACGAAATAGTTAGGGAGCCTTTGGTTTCCATTGAGGGCAGCTTTGTTAGTTTTTCTTCTTGCAGTTCCTCTTCCACATTCCCCCTGAATTCTAACACCAAAAGGCCAAGAGCACATTAACTAGTAATCTAATCCTGACATCATTACAACAAATAAGCATAGACCTACATTTTTATTTTTTATCCAAGTTTATCTTCCCATTCTCCCCCATGAAAATAGAGACCAATTTTTCCTAACTACAACACTTAACCTAAAGTGATCGCACCTCCCTTAACTCACTCGTCTACGTTTTCCTTTTGTTTCTTTGAGTTTGTTGTCTCTAAGTTCTAACTGTTCTGCTTTCAGTAGGACCTCTGACTCTCTGAGTAACAGCCTCATCTTCAGTTATAGAGGTAGAATAAAAAAAATCATTACTCGTCAATAGATCAGTCTCACAGTAACATCAAGAACATTAAACCCTAAGGAGGTAATCAATTAATACAGTTTGTGAATGGGTGGTAACCTCCCAGGAAGTAAGATTTAACGACATAATTATGTGTAAGCGTTTCACTATATTATCTCCCCAGACTACTGTCTAGCCATGAGCCTGGAGCGTGCTAGTTATAACCCAATGCAAAGTTAAAACCTTGAAACTAACAATGACTTAATTAATAATGCTTGGGCTCCCCAGGTGGTTCAAATACAGATCGCAGGTTCGTTCTGGGCATCAGCAACAAACACGTCTTGACTGGACTGGTTCGTGCGGCGGATCGCCCCAAATTTTTAACACTCCAACGAGCAGATTTGCCATCGACCAACTATACATTGGACTTTAAAACCGTATTGTATGTCGCTGGCAAGAGCTATGAAGCCCAGGAGGATACATGCATGAACAGACCTACGATAACGATTACGCGCATGGCTGGGCGTTTAAGTCGTTTGATTGTGGGAACTGCCACGCTAATAACAATTCTAGATTATCCATATTTTATTACAACACATAACTTAGTGGGAAATGTTTACTGGGAAACAGTAACTTCCCCCCCAAAATACTATTGCCCTAAATTATTTAGGAGGGTATAATTACAAGGGAGCATGCATGTAGATACTACAGTATGGAGCCGACTGGCAGGAAAATAAGGCACATGTGTACATACATACTATTGAGCAGACTGGCAGGTAAATAAGAGAGCGTGTACATGCTACTCAGCAGACTGGCAGGTCAATAAGAGAGCGTGTACATGCTATTGAGCAGACTGGCAGGTCAATAAGAGAGCGTGTATGCTACTGAGCAGACTGGT
>JAODAG010098650.1:0-27110 GCA_027574785.1 Orphnurgus asper
ATATATATATATATAAAGGCATATATATATATCCTTTGAGAGACGCGTGATGATACATATTTACGTGACGTCTTATCAATGATTACCTGAGCTGCTGCATATTCATACTCCAATAATAATAACCAAATGAAATGACGGACGTACTGAACTGATTCGTCGCTCTTTCGCTTGCCCATGGTTTTGCCCAACAGAACGAAGCGGTGTCTTCACGGTGATAAATGTCATCATTTCGATGTGGATTACGTGACCAACAGAAGATACGTGAAATCGCTCAAAGTTGTAATAACAAATTTATGTAAAAATCGGTGACTTTTAGTACTGCATTTCCTGAAATCGGATTGAGTTTATTTTGTTGGGAAAACTAATCAAAAAATATATGCGTGGAATAGAAATATAACATTCGTTAAAAGCTCAAACATCTCAATAAAGGATCCTTAACCGTCAATTTCGTGGAAGGTATGTTACTACCAATAATCTATTCACCAGTCGTTAGTTTTAGCGACCGTCTATCCTCTACTTCAAGTAGGTTGGTGACTGCCTTTGATTTCTTTAACCTATTCTGATCTTCTCCAATGCCGTTGTAAACTCCGTAAAAGTCATCGCATCTCTCTGAATATACCAGTGGATTGGAACTACCTATAGGTCATGATGAGAACAGTTAACAACTATATAGTAACTGTGGTTACGAAGATGCACCGTCCATCAATTACGTCGAAATTGATTCCGTATCTATATAGCCTGGTCATTAAAGAAAAGCCTACCAAGAAAGAACTTGGTATCTAAACCAAACAACGGCATCGAATGCCAACTGACCCACTTGTCAGCCCCAGTCCTATCTTTCAATCGGACTGCTAAGGTCAAGATCATTGACCCACCATTAACCAGTGCTGGCCGTCCTTAACACCGCAGATACTACTCATGACCTTAGACAAAAGGAAACCAGCCATATTTAGACTAGCGTATAATTAAAATTACTCCTATCATAGGCATGCACACTGCTATTTGTATTCAGCTGTGTGGCTTTAACACAGAGTTTCTCGTCCTTATATGGCTAAGATCATGTCAGGGATGTCAGAGATTCCGACTCAGTATACTCACCCTCCCTGCATCTGCAGTATTTATTCAGGTTGGAGACGGCATTCACTAACTCTTGCTGAATCACCTTATACGTACATAGTCCAATGATCTCCATATGACTTTCAAGTTCAATCGATATAGAATGGGTCTGGCAAGTAGATCATTTGGGGGCAATGGTTGCGTGATCAGAGATGTGTTAGTTAGCTCTCTTCTGACTTTTCTTCAAACAATAGCTGAATATCCGCGGGATCAGAGAGCTCATACCGTTATGGACTAAACTGATGCCTATACATACATATAATATAATGTATATATGATAATAAAATAAAATAATCAATGATGGAAATGACCGATTATGCTATATGAATGAATTACTGACCTGCTTCTTATGTAATGATTTGTGACCTTTAATTGAACCGATCGCAATGCTGAATCTCAATAACGGATGGCTAAATGTTGTATAATTTACTGAGTAACGTATTTCCTCGACAACCACTCATTAATCCGCCATTTTCCTCCCTTGAAGTAGCTTGGCTTAGGCCTCGTAGTGTCTTAACGCGTGCACGATATTAAAAACAAATACAACTAATTGGATGATGTTTCAATTGATATGAGTTTCACAATGATTTTAAAGACATCTATATTGTGAAATTAAGTGAAACGAATTTAAACGAAAGGAATATTTACTTACCTTTCGTTGACGTCATATTTTACCGTGTTCTATTTCTCAGATTTGCACAAAATCCTTTGACCTTTTTTGTTTTGTAGTTATGTTAACAGTATCATTGTCAGCTTGTCATTATGATGTACATAATTAATGGTATATGAATGTTGTTGTAGATTGAATATTACGTAACAAATGCAAGAATGCAATAATTCTTGTATTGACCACCACATTGCCATGCATGAATGCCTCCACCACTACATTGTATAGTGAATTGACGCTTTCGTCGCAAGAGTTACCCATGCCGTCTACTGATATAATGCGCATTGTGTCCGCGTCAATGTGCGTCGATCAACGTGTAATTAAATATTCTACATTGATTGCATTTTGTTACTCAATTATTACTCTGGAACGCTTTCGGAATCCTACCGTAATATCTGCAGCAAACCACCAACGGACTTACGGAAACGTCGGTCGCTTTGCGTCACTATTTTATTAATGTGATTGTTAGTTTCTGTATTGTTGTATAGCGCGTGACATCAATATGAAACAAACGCGCAATAAAGGCTGTTATTTTGGCGTGAGTGGGTATGTTCGTGAACCCGCGGTCGACAAACCATGCGCGTCTCACCATTAGCACATGATTTGACATGCACATATGTTGGCCGGCAATGTACTAATATAATTTACAATCATGTTTGTTTGATTCAGCAGCGTACGGTATAGCTTTTTCTTTTCAAGTATAAAAAACCGATTGTTTGCTGATTAGGCTGGGACTCTCTATCCGGACGGCCCCTGGTCCAGCCTGGTCCAGTCTGGTTTAGAATACATAAATCCAAACAGACTGTGAGCCTACATATATACATAGGCCTATAGGACCAAGGTCAGTGACGTAGCCATCAATTTGACATGGGAGGGGGAGAGGTTGCTATGAATACATCTATAATATTATATGTAATCTTAAGGAGACATACATCAGCGCTATGCGACACGCGACGTGTGTATGATGGCCTTGGAAGGAACATCACGACTTAGCCAGCCTGATTATGCATTGTCGATAATAATAATATATGATTGCGCATGTGTAGTTGTCGTTTGGCTATATAGGCCTACCCCACACTCATAAGAATAGAATATATACAACTTACGTGACGTTAAACTGTCTGTATAGTTGCTTCTGAATATTGTGAATATCTGAATATGGTGAATATCTGAATATGATGAATGTCTGAATAGGTCTATGGTGAATACCTGAATATGGTGAATAGCTGAGTATGGCGAACACCTGAATATGGTGAATACCTGAATATGGTGAATACCTGAATATTGTCAATACCTGAATATGGCGAACACCTGAATATGGTGCATATTTGAACATGGTGAATACCTGAATATGGTGAATATCTGAATATGGTGAATATCTGAATATGGTGAATATGGTGAATATGACGAATATCTGAATAGGCTATGGTGAATATCTTAATATGGTAGATAGCTGAATATGGTGAATAGCTGAATATGCGGCCCATTACGTCAGTCCTCTTTTAGGTATGTCACTGGAAGGGGTATCCCCAGTAACGAGATAACTTTGATCCACGGGCCCGTCCGGCCGCAACGGGAGTCAACATTTTACACGTAGGTGGTTTCAAACATCAAGTTCATTTGCAAAATTGGAGGGACCTGTTGTTCCCCTAAACAAATTGAGTTGGCACGTAGGGACTTAGCTCATTGAAAGAGTGCCTCCGCTACGACCATGATAGTACGCATACTACTTGGTGTATACTGGTAATTGAACCCGTATGTAATGTACGCCGAACTACCTTCACCCACAAAAATAAAAAAGTAATAAAGAAATTATACAAAAATAATACCCCAACACACAAAATGGCTAAACATTATCGGATGCTTCCTTTACATGAAAAATAACATTGAATGTCAGCTACCCATCCGGTATGATCCTTTTGTATCCATTTACGGTACAGACAGCGGAGGAAACCAGTGGTAGTTGTAAGAGGATGTCACAGAAACGTAACTTATCGGGCAGACAACTGAAATGGAACTGAAATTTTTTCGCTTCTAAACAACTTTAATTATACAAAATTTGCACAATGTGGACATCCTCCCATTATACCTTCCACGTGAATAACAGCTGCAGTAAGTGGCACTAGTGGTGGTGTCCTCCGTTACGCAGTGGCACTACACTTGCTCAATTATCTCCATGGTTTAAATTACGAACGGCGCTCCATACTAAAGCCAGTTAACTCATGCGGCGTACTGACTGAGGCCTTTGAAGCGTCGCCATACACCAGCTAAGCAGTAATCAATCACAGCACGTACTAACAGTAACGCTAATGTCAGGGTAGGGAATTCTGAGGGTTTATGCAAGCGAATGAGGGAAGAATCGTGAATTAGTACTAGCTTGGTAAGCATTTTTAGTAATTATTTTTACATCATTAGTAATACTAGTAGTACGCAGGTAGTATGATTATATCAGGGAGCTGCCAGTGGCAGCTCCCTGATTATATTCTGTCAGACAGTAACTTATCACTACCCACTACTTACTGTAGTACTACTTAAAATAGTATTAGTACCGGATGCACGAACATTAGAGACGGCACGAAAATAGGGGACAGAATTTAAAGTCACTCACAGCCTCGGAGTTTTGTCACTGGTGATACTACTACTACTAGGTACAGTAGGACTACTAGTACTACTGTCTGTCTTAATCTTATCTTCCTTATTCCTTGAACAGGTCTTAGAATTTACTCAAAGCCCTTGTTTTTGAACTGATGATCCCACACCTTAATTATGTTGGTTTCAACCCCGTTTTTGACACTAATATGATAGACACATTGTTGTACACACACCATACCTTCAAGAAATGGGCCAAAATTGTCGACTACATTGATAGTGATATTCGTAGTAATGCATGTCTTGTTTGTATAACATTTACCACCATGTTGAATGTCACAGGTCTGTTTTGTTCATAGAATAATAATAATAATAATGTGACTTTTTTTAATGATTGACCTCTTTCATGTGCCTTGCACCAGCTGTGTTTATACTTCCTATTGTTACCTGCGTGACCAAGGATTGCTATTTACTTTAACACATTGTACATTATCTTACAGTATCTAGGGAATAAATTCCGTTGCAAAATTGGTGCTCTACTAGTGTTTATGCCGTAAGTTGTAACAATATGACAACTACAGTAAACGAACAAGAATTCCAGAGTAACAGTTTAAAAGTTACCAAAACTACCATAGCAACTAGCTGCCTGAAGCTAAATTTACCATTGTAAAGAAACATGCTCTGTGACTGCTCCACTTCTGTAGCTTTTGGTAAAACCATTAACCTTCTATGGAGAGAGATTTATGACCACTTTTTAAGTACCAAGGAAACCACTATGAAAGTCACAAACAGTAGCATACTGCCTGTAGCCTGTAGCCTGTGAGGGTTCTTTGTTCATCCTAGCTATCAGCACACAGTGAACTTGCTGAATGGTCATTAATCAAGGGGTATTTATTACTGGGGTATGTTTTTATGACCCCAGTTTTATGTTTCCCTCCCTCATTTTTAGTGGTATTGAACAGGGTATGGATGACAAAAGTTTAAGAGCAGGTGTCATGGCATGGAACAGTGTCACAAGATGGTAACATGATGAAAACTATGGTAGACAAACATGGAATTAATTGAACAGGAATCCAAAGTAACATTTTATAATTTTACTAAATCTACTGTAGTAACTACAGTACTGTATACAGTACAGTACCTGCTGAGGCTAATATTGCCACTGTAAACAGCGTCACTTGGGTTTGTGCAAATCGACGAGTCCATTCCATATAGGCGGGGGGTTTAAAATTATTCTGTTAATAAGTTTAAAGATTTTTTGTGTAATAATGAAGCAACCTTTGCCGCACAAATTATGCTTGAAATCTTTATTAAAGGTTAGGAAAGAGTTTATTTTCTTTAATTGGGAATAGTAAGTTTGAAGTAACTAAAAATATACAGAAAGCAAATACTGCAGGAAGTAATGTGACTAAAATTATTTAAAAACTTACCCATGGGAAGAAAAACCATCAAGGAGTTATGATGATCTGAACGCATTGGAGAATTAATATCAGATCGGTATCGGCCCGACATTGTGGTTGAAATATCCGACATCGACCAGAACAGATTTGGCAATATTGGCCCAACACTAGTCACATACAGCAGGTAGCAGGTGGTAGACATTCCCTGTGGCTAATTTTGTGAGTACAACTTACATGAAAATCTTTGACCTTTGATCGGAAACAAGGGCCTATAGTTTTGGAGGTTTGTGTAACTATCCAGATTTGAGTATTCTAGCACTTGTTCAAGGACTAGTCTAGTAGCTGCGCAAGAAAATTAGGACTAGTTCCACTGCCTCAGGCTCCAGTACTATTCGTAGTGTACTACTGTACAGACAGCAGGTTACAGTATGCAATGCATACTAGCAGCTGGTAACTGTTAATGTCTGGTCTTTTGATGATAAATGCATCGACATTGGTGCCCTACTAAAACATTCCAAAGGCCAATGTTCTCGTGTCGAATTTCCACTTTTCTGTTTCATGTATTACATGTACTTCATTTATGTTTACAGTCACAATGTTGTATTGATTCACTACCAACTGAGCAGCCAAAACCTAACCCTAAGGTTAGCCTATTTTTGTCAATTTGGAAAAATTCCATGTAAAATTATGTAACTACTGTATATAGGCCTAAGGTAGGCTAGTTTTTCTAATGGCCTAAGAAGTACAGCCATATGGTTTGCACATGTACCTGTAGTGGTAATTAGTGGTGTATCTGCAGTGTAATTAATAATAAAAAATGATTGATTATAATATTACTGTAAGTGTACTGTATATTCGTAATTACTCGTTGTTGATTATGGCTAGTTACAGAATAACATTTTAGCAGAGTCTACAGTACAAGAATGATACTATAGGCCTTTAGCCTATCCCTAGGTAAGATGGTAGTGTAGTTTTGAGGATTTGGACATTACAGTAAATATGACCATAGTGACTTAGTGATAGTATACAGTAGTACTATCTGTAATGTGGATTATTGTTACTGATAGAAGAGGTTGAAGAATAAGATGCAGACAAACAGCTGGGGTATCTTCAATTGTAAAAGTATCATTCCATTCATAGAATTTGCTCAGATTTATTTAAACAGGTGCATATCTAATGGAGCATAGTTGAGTACCCCTCATTTTTTGGTAGGTTACTCTAACTGGAGATGACTTTCACAGTGGCCTTATTTACAGAGTTGTTGATGTGCACCACTTTTAGGGGGATCCACCAGTGTTTATTTCCTATTCTTTCAGGGTTTCTTCTCCATCTTAAGGAGACTGTACCATGGAGGAAGAGCAAATGCAGCGAGCAGGTAAGTAATCAGCAAACAGTCCTGGCAAACATCACACTGCACATTCTGTAATAATAATAACTTAAAACTAAAAGTATCCTCCTAGTAATGAACTAGAGTAGAGAGATCTGTGTCCTATGAACAACAGTATCCTGCTACTGTAGTAAGTAATGAACAGTACAGATGAATATGGACAGTCAAGAATATCAAACTAGAGTAGAGAGATATGTGTCCTTAACTATGAACAACAGTATCCTACTAGCAAGTAATGAACAGTACAGATGAATATGGACAGTCAAGAATATCAAACTAGAGTAGAGAGATCTATGTCCTATGAACAACAGTATCCTGGAGTAACTAGTGAGCCATATTTACAAATATGGACAGTGTTCCAGACTTTTCACATATTCATAAAATGCTTGAATCTTTGAATACAGCAGATCTGGAAGATAAAATTCACACCAGCTTTCTCGGTTGTGATCAAGTACATGCAGTATGGATCGAGTGCAAGACTTGGACTTGAGAATTTGGAATAACTTTCATGATAAATTCTTTGTAACATTCCTCTCACTACTTCTTTGTAGTATATGTTACTTCACCAGACAGATGTTACTGTAGGACAATGGGAATTGGTGCTGAATGTTGTAATATTATTGATTGATACTGAACTGAGTAGACTAGTGTCAAAGTTAGATTGGATTTCTTGAAGTTTCATACAATTTCCATGCAATTACCAAGAATGCTGACTACAGGGATGTTAATAAATAATTATTATATTGGTGAATGTTTCAGGCATATACATTTTTCATGTGACTAATTATTTCATCTATCCTTTTCATCTGTGCTAATGTTGTTTATTTTAAATTAAACATGCAGTATTTTCTGATGGCATTGTTAAAAAAGAGGAAGTCCTTGACGATATGGACACAGAAGTGAACATCTTCCAGGAATGCGGTAAGTAAAATATCCTGATGAAGTAACTTGTATGATGGATGTTGTGGACCACAGGAGTGGTGCAGTAATCACGCATTGAAATTCATCATTTTCTGGGCAAGGTAATCTTATCTGGGCAAGGTCTCCTTATCTTGGTGCTTTCTTATTTTTGGAGGCCATCAAGTTGGACACCAAGGTAAAAATTGTCATCATTACATGTCACCAAGGTCAAGCATGGTAAGCTGGTACACATAGCTTAGATGTGAGGGCCATGTTCAAAGTGTCATGAACCCTAAACTTGACATGCCGAGGCAGCTAGATGTTGTTGAATTCTTGTCCACGACGGTTCAAGGAATCTATACCTGTGATCATGATTGTGTCTGTGTATAGTACCATTCCGTTCATCTTTACACTCTATCAAGGGATGAGTGCAATAATTTGTGGACACTAGCATGAAAGAGAAGCTATATGGGATTAAGGTCGTACGAACGTTAGTAGTTCTATTTGTTCTTTGGCACAAAGGTTCATCAAGGTTTAGTAAGTCCATTGTATGCGCGAAACTCTCCAACTGTTCTCAGCCCTAATTGTTTTAAATTGTCATCAAATTGCATCAATAGTTGTGCTTTTGAGGTTCAAATATTGAAGATAAAAATATGAATCTACATACTGATGCATTGAGTTGATTGTAGTAAACACAAGTCTCTGATTCTGATGCATTGAGTTGATTGTTGTAAATGCAAGTCTCTGATACTGACTGATATAGGGACTGATTGTAGTAAACACAAGTCTCTGATACTGTCTGATGCAGGGAGTTGATTGTTGTAAATGCAAGTCTCTGATACTGACTGATGTAGGGAGTTGATTGTAGTAAACACAAGTCAGTCGTTGATATAATTATTCCATTGAAGCTTTAGGAAGAAACTTATTTACTTCACTGACCCAGATTCATGTGCACAACCATTTGAAAGCTCTGTGTGTTCTTTGTAAGCTACTTGTACTAATGAAGCGAACTGAAACATCTCAGTGACAAAAGCAATCTTATAATCCTATTTTCATGACTGACTTTTCTTATTTGCTAATACTAGAGTTTGAGAAGTGTTGTGTAAGTTATAGGGAGAGGGGGAATTTTGTGTGTACAAGTTTAGACGAGTGAGATGGAATTTGGACGAGTGGGACAAATTGTGGATGCGGGCGACCATCAACAGGGATGGAACGTTACTGTATTTGGAGCTCAAAGTTGTCTTCCTTTATTTCGTACTACTGTAACACATTCTCTCATAATTTCATATTATTCAAGTTATCATATTATTGATCATCGTGTAAACTCATCAGAATCGTCCAAAGAGATCAGAGAACCTTTCATTGGAATTATTTGTAACCAATATTCTTATTACTGATACAGTAAGACCGATGATATTATGAAGTGCAGGACTGGAAATCTAATCACCAACTCTGTCCTTAACAAGGTGATGCACAGTATGTATGTGTAAGGGTAACCTACACTTTTGCACCTAGTACATGTTATATTAGCATACTGCACATGTTTATGAAGGCTAAGATACTGTACCCTAACAATATAAATAATAACCTGGTACAGGGATAGTGAAGTCCATACTGTATACTAGGTTCTTATATGAGATTCAAGCCTGAGCCATCCTACCTTACCTTATCATACAAATTGAGAAATGATTTTAGAGTGTTTGTGTTTATTCAAGTTCAAAATGTGTTGTTCTGATCTTGCATTTGCATATTTCTCTACTTATTTCTATGCTTGCACAGGTTTTCCTAAAGTAGTGGTGAAATTAGAAATCAAACAGGAAGACGACAGTAACCCTGATGATAATGACTCGACTGCAGCAGGTAAGAAAACAGAAGCGTTGTATAGAGTTTGAGCAAACAGGCTTTGACTCCGGTAAGTAGGCCTTGGCTAATGCAAGCATGTATGGTATTGACATTGTCAGGGACTCTGGCTTACATAATCAGTAACTTAGGTAACCAGTTAGGGACTCTGGCTTACATAGTCAGTAACTTAGGTAACCAGTCAGGGACTCTGGATTACATAATCAGTAACTTAGATAACCTGTTAGGGACTCTAGCTTACATAGTCAGTAACTTAGGTAACCAGTTACGGACTCTGGCATACATATTCAGTAACTTAGGTAACCAGTCAGGGACTCTGGCTTACATAGTCAGTAACTTAGGTAACCAGTTAGGGACTCAGTTATCCAGGCATTGACTCAAGAAAATGCGTATTGACTCTGGCAATGCCTGTTGCATGAGTCAACTGGCATTGACCACTTAATGTATAATACTTCCCTTCCTTCCCTTTAATTCAGAAAGCTGTCCCTTATTATCTACCGTCTTTGTCTACTAATTATATCTCCTTCCCGTTTCCACCTCAGCATCATTTGTCAGCAAAACCAAATGTAAAAGGACATAAGTCAGGTGTAATGAAAAGAAAAAAACACTGCATGCAGAAGATCAAATGGCATCTATGTGTGTACAGTAGCTAGTGTAAGTGTAAGGTGGAGAACATCCCATAATTTCTGACCTCCAATTCAAGTAAATATGTTTGTGAAGCTATCGTGGATCACTTTTATTTCTATATGCCTTAAGTGTGACAGTAACCTAAATGCTATTAGGCCTGGAAGGTTGCATTGAAAGTCCATTTGCCTTGGTGTTAGCACTATTTGGAGGCCATCAAGTAGGGTCGCAAGGCCATCAAGTAGGTTACCAAGAACAGTGGATTTTTTAGTTTGGCATTGAATTTTCATTGCCAAATTGCTCTATTAGTACAGTATCCAATTAGAACCCAGTGGTTCATACAGTATGTCAAAGATTTGTGTATTATGGTACCATTGAACCCAGTCTTAGTACAAGATGAACAATCTCTACTGTACATAGTTCAATACTATAGGGGGTTGCTATCATAAGAGGGTTCTCATCATAATACGAGATCGTCAATCATATGTGTAGGAGTGTAACGATGGTTCTCGTCTTAACCAACCGAGAAAACCAACCAATCTAGCTGTTCCTACTACATGCTAGTTAAAAAATACACAAGGTTGCTGGTGTACTGATAGTGATTGTCTTAAGACAAGATGACCATCAATGCTGTTTCTGCTACATGTTACAGTAATAATACAATACACAAGGTTGCTGGTGTACTGATGGTTCTCCTCTTAAGACAAGATGACCATAATTGAATTTTGAAAGAAGACATATTCAACTATCAGTAAATGCAAAAGAAAAAATAATAATATATTTGTTATACTCAAAGGGGATGCGCCACCTTAAGACGAGATGACAAGCAATGCTGTTTCTACTACATGCTAGTTAAACAATACACAAGGTTGCTGGTGTACTGATAGTGATTGTCTTAAGACGAGATGACCAGCAATGCTGTTTCTAGTACATATGCTAGTTATACAATACACAAGGTTGCTGGTGTAATGATGGTTCTCGTCTTTAGACGAGATGACAAGCAATACTGTTTCTAGCACATGCTAGTTATATGCAAGGTTATACACAAGGTTGCTGGTGTACTGATGGTTCAGATCTTAAGACCAATCAATTTCTAAAGGCTTATGAAGCTATATATTGTTAAACTGTTCAAGGCTACTATACTGTAAATATGGGTCTCGTCATAAACAAGATTACCAATCAAGCTGTATAGTTATAGTTTGATAACAGCTGTTAGAAATTTGATTCTATTGAGGTGTGTAAATACAAACCTGGGTGCCGAAAGTCGTCTTCAAGATTACTGGCAGATATACACCGCTAGCTAATCAAACGTCAATGACATGAAGCAGCGCTGGAATCACTTGGCTAGAACAACAAATAGAAAGGTATGGACAGTTTTTTTTATGTTTCAAGAATGATGTATATCATTAGTGATTAATCAATGTTCAAGTGTGCACTTATCTACAGGAAAACCACGACAATCATTCAATTGCATCCAGCAGTAGAAAATAATCCCATCAAGGACATAATTTCTTACCTTGGCTTTCCTGCCAATGAAGTGAGGGATGAAAGTTTTATTCTGATCCATCCCGTCAATGATCAGACTGAGATGCTTCTCAGGATTGCTTCTCGCCAGCTTTCTCTTCCTATAATTATCTAAGCGCTCATCCCTGAAAACGATTTTTTTCTTCAAATCCAAGCAACAGCAATAATAATTATTAATTTTAAAATCTACACTATATTAAGGGAGGCAACAATCTAGATTTAGGTTATATTTGTCTTTGTCTATTTGTAGCTTGTAATTTATCTAAACTGCGATTCATTAAGTCTTATATGCAATACTGTACATGGCTTGCTAGTTAAGACAAATGGACACCTTTCTACAATATCTCCAGATAACATTTGCCATCAATTTCCTGAATACCTCAAATTAGCCACAAGTAAAGAATCACTATGAACAACTTTTCTTGATTGGTTCCCATTCTTTCTGTGGAAGAGTACTTAATGTCAAATACATTAATACCCTGATGGCCTCCATCTCAAGGGTCATGCATTTCATCCATGTTTCATAAAAATATATATATAAAAATATATCTATTGCAACTTTGCTTGTGATAGAGCCAAATTTTGTTACCATGCATTGTTCAATACCTCGCACCTTTGTTAATCCTGCAATTAGTATTTGGCAATTAGAGAATCTTGTTAATGCTTAGTGACAAAGATGAATACAAATGATGGATCATATGAATCAGAATTCCAGACATAAACCTCCAACCCCTGCCACCACCACCAAGACTATTAGTAATATACTTGTACTATAATATACTGCTCAATGCATGTGTTAAATATTGTACACAATTAGAAACAAAGGTAAAGTGATTTTGTACCTAGTTTAAGGTAATGAATTGATAAATGGAAACTTCAGCAAGAAGTTAGCAAATGTGCTCTTGTAAACTTGGAAAGTTGACTTGTGATTTATTTAAATAAAGTGGACATGGAACCAATTCCTCGGCAGTTACAGCTAGTATACATATGGGGACTTTTAACATTAGTACGATAGGAAATGATGTTTAGATCTGCCATGTTAAAATTAGGTGAAACTGCAGATTCCTAATAAACCCCCAACAAATGAAACCAGCATTTGTTTTGAAATGTTAAATTCTAATCCATTTCCAGAATTCACCACCAATAGTATCTTTGTGCTATGGTTATGGTTTTGTCTTTGAACAGGTAAATCACCTCTGGAAGTGGATGATTGTAGTCCAGTTGTACTTGAGAAGCACAAAGTCAGTAAGTATATTGTGGCCAAGCTTTTTGTGTCCAAACTTAAAACTATCCCTTATAAATTGGTAACAGTAGTTGAATATTAAAATGTTACCTGTCATTGTATCCATCTTTCTGTACGTCTGTCAATAACTTCAAAGTCATTGTGGCAAATGTTTGTGTAAAATGTTTATGAAAGATCATCTGGGTCAGGAGAGGTATAGACACATGAAATCTAGTACAATATTTTCCCAGGGATTCGGATGTTGACTCGCTAAAGGTGACATTGATCTTTGGTAATGATAGAGTGAAAGATATAGTAGGAACCAATGTTAAACATTGTGGCAGTACAGGCTTGGCTCTGACAAGCAGATCAGTTTTCAATACAGTTAAAACAGATGAAACATGTTTTTGTTTAATTTTAGTTAGTCATGCTTTAATTATATTGGGATGTGATGGTTTCCTTGTAAATGCATTATATCCAAATAATAAAAAAATATTCAAAAGTTGACTTTTCTGTAACTCACAAAATAAATGGACATTTATTGCAACATCCATCCACAGTGGCTTTATTATCCAGCCACTTGAGCAGCAATTAGTATTACTTGTGTTGCTATAGTGTTGCTGTAAAACAATTATTTCATTTTCTTCACTCTAGTGGATTCTGCTAGAGTCAAGCTTACAATGTTAAGGCCTCCTTCTCGTGGCAGTGAGGTGCGATCTATTGATATCAGTCACTCAGAAAAACTACGAGAGGAAATGAAGAAAAATCCCAATTGTCACTACTTAAAGATACTGATAAATATTCCGAACATAACAGCTGCAGACTTCTGTGAAGCAGATATTAACTCTGGAATGTATACACTGGAGGTCATTGGTGGCAACCACACCAGAGTCGCGATGCAAACCATGGAAGACATCAACATTGAGTTTATGGATGCAATGGTATATGCAGGCCTGAATTCCAACCAAGCTCTGTGTTTAGGAATTAAGCACAACCAACTCCATAACATGGCAAAAGTGCTATCTTTCCAAGAGTACGTCCTCCTTTTTCGGAAGATCTGGTCTTCTATTGTTGACGACAATCAGGAAAAGCCTAAGTTACAACGGATACAGTTGAAGTACACCCTCTCTAACATCTGCGAATCCCAGTAAGTATAAGTTCTAGACCTTTTCTAAAATCTCCAGTGTTCGGTTGAACATCAAACAAGATGTTTATCAGCTTTTGATGTTTAAATGTAATTCTGGTTTATTTTTTAATTGTAGCATCTAATATGCCTCAATTGTGATGTTAAAGTTCATACAAGGTCAATCCAGTAATTTTACTGTGAGAATGCAGTCCTGGATGAGGAATACTAAGGAGGTAGTTTGAATGCATTTGAAGCCAGGTCCCACCCGCTGAGCATCAATAAACAATAGCACAATTATATCGCTTGTTTAAAATGCCAGCTGTCACTTTGGAAATTTCATGGAAATTAACTCAGCTGTCTTCAAGTAGGAATTATCACTACATGCCTATTGGATATAGTCATTCCTTACGTGCTCCGAAGCAGTATTGTGTCTACTTGGTCTCCATCGCTACAGTATACGCACAGTACAGCAATAGGACACTATAGCCAGATTTACCCAGATTTGGTGCACAAGTTAAGAGTACTACTAGTTTCGCCCCACTCCAAGGTGGAAATTTGACTTGATAGAAAGAATGTTGAAGCAATTGTTAAAGAACTGATGGTTGAACTGTTTAAACATGCAGTTAGTAATTATAACCAATTGTCTGTTAATTTTCTGAACATTTCAAGCCATTCAGAACCCAGCATGGATTTTAGAAAAGAAAATAATAACTACAAATACTAAACTAACTATAAAGAAAAAAGACCATTGCCAAACTGTAAAAAATTGTAAAACTTTGCATTTCAGGAAGATGTGTATTACTTTTGTGTATATTCTCAGTTAATAAAGACTTTCATAAAGGCAGCATAACACCAAAATGATTAATTACAAACAATATTTTGATGACAAAGTTGCATATTTACATCTGTATCAAGCTTAGCATCCCTGTAAGTGGGAGAAAAAGCTGATTCAATTGAGTGTTTTCACAATGTGACGATTTGTTAATAAAAAAATCCATTATTCTAGACAAAGATGATGCTGTCCGATCCAAAGTGTTGCATGTTTATCTGTGGCATACCTGAGCACAGCAATAATGTCATCCTGTTAGATCAAAAGGAGTGACAGCTGTAATTGAATTAATAACAAGTGGGGCAGTGATAGTATTACATGAATGTAGAGGGTAAAATTTGAGGTTATCAAAATAGAAAATGAAATGTCAATAAAATGCTTTTCCCGCAATGTTGATTAAATATGACAATACCCCATATATGACAATGACTATTGTAATTAAATATTACAATAGTCATTGATATCCCCCAATGTTGATTAAATATGACAGTTGTCATTGATTTCCCCCAATGTTAATTAAATATTACAATAGTCATTAATCTCCCCGCAATGTTGATTAAATATTACAATAGTCATTGGTATCCCCCAATGTTGATTAAATATGACTAGTCCTTGATCTCCCCCAATGTTGATTAAATATGACAGTAGTCATTGATTTCCCCCAATGTTAATTAAATATGACAGTAGTCATTGATTTCCCCCAATGTTAATTAAATATTACAGTTTAGTCATTAATCTCCCCGCAATGTTGATTAAATGTTACAATAGTCATTGATTTCCCCCAATGTTGATTAAATATGACTAGTCATTGATCTCCCCCAATGTTGATTAAATATGACAGTAGTCATTGATTTCCCCCAATGTTAATTAAATATGACAGTAGTCATTGATTTCCCCCAATGTTAATTAAATATTACAATAGTCATTAATCTCCCCGCAATGTTGATTAAATATTACAATAGTCATTGGTATCCCCCAATGTTGATTAAATATTACAATAGTCATTGATCTCCCCCAATGTTAATTAAATATGACAGTAGTCATTGATTTCCCCCAATATTAATTAAATATTACAATTTAGTCATTAATCTCCCCGCAATGTTGATTAAATGTTACAATAGTCATTGATTTCCCCCAATGTTGATTAAATATGACTAGTCATTGATCTCCCCCATTGTTGATTAAATAGTCATTGAAACATTGACATGTTGTCTGATGTTTCAATATATACAGAGCCACTATGGCATTCTACATTTTGTACATGCAGATGCTATCTTTGGGTAAATTCAAAATGTCTCTTTGTGCCTTTTAATACATTTTCATTTCCATGTAGATAAAGCAAGTGGATACAAAATTCCGGCATCATTTGTACTTGGCCACCCTCAACCCAACAATTTGGAAGAAAGTAGTTATATTCATGAACATGTGGGAAAAGAGGGAAGTTGTAGAGCAGAGCCAGAAACCTCTCACAACTTTTCAATGTTAGGGTCTTAGAAAAAGCTGCTGACAGAGCAGAACTTGAGAGACTACTGAGCAAACTGTGTACCAAGGAGATAACATGGCCAGAAGTAAGATCTCAATTAGAAGGAAAAGGGTAAGTATCCTAGATGGCAGGTCATACTGGAGGTTCATGATTATGTTTTCCTCTCATTGCACAACCTTGTAAGATCACTTAAAACAGCATTTGATTAGATATATGTGGGGTAAAAGCCTCTCTAACCTTAGCTAATGTGCATTGAACAGCAACTAGTGCTCCTGTCCAGAATTAAATAAAACATATATTTTTTTCAAAATATCAATATGATTCACTCTGTGAATTAACTCTTAGTAGAATTTAGCTGACATAAAAATGAGGCTGAAGTAAACTGTTAATTACTAATTATGGGCTAATTATAGTAAATAAGCTTCTCACGTCTTTCTGTATGAAAATGTGTGACAATTTCCACATGTATCTTCGAAGTTGCTAAACATTAAGATTTTGTTGCTTTAAAATTATACCATTTTACCAGTCTTAATTGTGTTGGATGATGGAGTATGTAGTTTTTGGTTGCATTGGAAAATGGAAATAATTTTTTACAGCAGCAGTTAATTTCTTCCTTAACTTTAGTTACATCTCAACCTTTAAACAATTTGGTGCATAATTCCATAATTACAGTGTACTCATTTCTCTAGCAAAGCCTTTCTGTTCAGGAAGTTAACACTGGAAATATAAAAAATAATCAATGTAAACAATATAGATGACTTAGCTCAGTAGAAAATTAAAACTTTAACAGGAATGTAGTCGTTTTCCCCCTGCCCTTACACTGTTATTTTTCGTGCAGAAAAACATCAAAGAATGTGTCAGAAGTAGATGTTTCCTGTCTCAAGAGAAAAACTGAAGAAAGCACCCAAAGGAAATGTGAGGCCTTTAAAAGGGACAATAAAAGTCTCAAAAGAAAAAATGAAGATCTTAATACAACTATTGCAGCACTGAAAGCAAAGATTGCGAAGATGGAAGCAAAACAAAAAGAACATGTAAGTTATGTGTATTACAAATTCATTAAAATTTGTCAAATAATGGTTGGTGAGTTGCATGAAGCAATCACTGCAATTATTCTTTTGTGTGCAAACACATTTTTGTACTGGCTGATAACCAATTTTTTGATTAATTGTTGGGATTGTAAACAGTGAAACTGAATGGTCAGGCCCATGACATACACTAACTACCAGAGCAGTCAAGATCTCAGACTTGAAATGCATACATATATACACTTAAAGTTCTGATATGATTCCTGGTCGAAAGGTAAAGGGATCTATGTGATCATGATTGTGTGTGCCTGTGAATGTGATGTTTTGGATTGTCACTAAGTATGGCAAGTTAGACTGAGTGTATATGTTGGTCATGTAGAGGATGATCCCTAAGAAAGTCTTACTTGTAGAGCCCTTTTTTAATATGAACCTTGTATACTGGCATATGTTTTTCTTGGAGTTGCAGAAATACTGTATGCATAAACCAATCATACATGTTGAGGATATTATGCACATGCAATATAGAAGACTGACTATGATAACCAGAATTTTATCTTTGTTCCAGACTTGATATTCATGTACAAGAAGTATATATTTTTTTTATGTTTTTGTTGCAGGTTTGCAAGAACAAAATAAAAAAGAGGAACAAAGATGAACAAACCCAACATTTCCAGTGTGGTGACTGGGTTGCCGTAGTTTATGCTTACAAATGTTTCTTAGGGAAAATATGTTGAACTATTGACAGGCGGTACCGTAAATGTGCAATTTCTATCTAGTAGATTAAGGGGCAAGCTTAATAAAAGAGACATACAGGTCGTTAACCCCCATTTCATTGTAAAAAAATGGATAAAGTACAGAGCCGCAACAGTGTTTATTGCATATCGCAGGCTGAAGAGTTTGAATTGGGCCAGTTTTTTTCAAAATATAAAGACAAATTCATGTAACTCCTTATGGTTGGGCTCATGCAGACACTGTAAAAGTTTCCTATTGTTGGATATAAAGGAATAGCTTTGTGTTTTAGTAATAATGATACTAGTATGATTTAGTGTTAGATCTGTAATGTCTAGTTAATTAAAAAAATGTTCAACATTAGTACATGTTAAATGGTCTTGACAAAGATTCAGTTTACCAATTCAGCTATATGGTATCGTTGTAGTGCTCTAGTTTCTCAGTCGATATCCAATATTTGTATGTTTTAGGCTTCCTTACAGCAGCACATAGTAAAGGGACTGGTTCGGCCGATCTACTATGGTTGTTGATGTTTTTCTCTTTTGGCTGGTTAATATTAATGTGTTTTTTTCCATCTCTAGGTGCGTTTTAGTTAATTTGAGGTGCACGTACCATTTGCCTGTATAGAAATTTGTATCTGCTAATATCAAGTGTTCATAGTTTCAAGTTGTTTGTTGTGTTTTGCTAATTATGTAAGCTACAGCTTTTGTTCAGTTTCCATAGGCTATAGTGTAAATTGAGCCATTATGTTATTTAGCCTGACAGTGTAACAAACTGATCAAGAACCTGTGTTGGTGCCAGTACATGGATGGTTAAGGAGTGTTGGAAAGTTTCATCTGCATCATATGAAATTTGATCTTAATTATGGGTGGTTGGCTAAATATGATTTGTGCTAAAACATTTTACAATCTGGGTAAATTTACATCATTGTCCAATTAGATTCATACAATATAAGCCACTGCTGCTAGAGGTCATGCATGTTGGCATGAATATGAATGAGTATAATGTAGACTCACCACAAAAAGTTACTACATCAATATTCTCTGTGATAAAGTTTACATTGGTTAATCAATACTCATAATACTCACTGTAAATGAATTGCATTAATCACATATCAGCTGCCATCTATACTATCTCCTCAGTATTACACAGTGACAAAGTCGAAGCCAACATCTTTGTAATAATGTCTGTGTTATGCTGCTTTTATATAAAATACATCTTCCATTAAAAATTATGGAAGGGAATCTATTAGACTATCAAGAGCAGTAATGTATTCATTCATAGAATAAACTATGGGTAGCTATGATTACTTTTTTCTGATCCATGTTTTTATCATATGTGCCGAATTGAATTTCACACATGAATACAGAAATTCAGCAAGTCCCTTATCTTCATAATGTGTTCGCTGAATATATTAATTGAATAACAGCAGTACTGTATTGTAATCGCTAGTGTATGTAGCTGATGTACAAACGACACAGCTTGATTGGTAATCTTGTTTATGACAAGACCCACATTTACAGTACAGTAGCCTTGAATAGTTTTAAAAAAACTATTAGAAGGTCATCTCGTCTTAAGACCTGAACCATCAGTACACCAGCAACCTTGTGTATAACCTTGCGTATAACGAGCATGTAATAGAAACAGCTTGACTGGTCATCTCGCATTATGACGAGAACCATCATTACACCAACAACCTTGTGTATTGTTTAACTAGCATGTACTAGAAACAGCATTGCTGGTCATCTCGTATTAAGATGACAACCATACAGTAGGGTACCGAGGCCATACAGTAGTGTGTCAAGGCCATCCAGTAGGGTACCAAGGCCAAGACATTTTCATCACAGGGCACCAAGGGCCAATAATGAAATGTTCAACTGCTTGTACACATTGCACTTCAGAAGAGCGGTGTGGCAGACCTTGATATTGTTGCATTCTATAGTTATCCTTTGAACAACCAGCTCTATATCTATATTCTTGGTTGCCAAAAACTAATGGCTGTATACCTTTGAATTTTAGTCTGGGATGTAGCCAGGTGGGGGGGGGGGGGTGAGAGACCACTCCCTCTCCATGATTGGTGCCAATATACAGAGGAAGAAATAAACATACAAATATGCAGATGTAGACATGAACATCAACTATTTGAGCAGATTCCCACCACCACAATTTCTTGGCTATGTCACTGATGACAAAACTAATCCTGAAAGAGGTGTACTCGATGTTGCAAATACATTGTAAGAGAAGCATCCAAATATTTAAACCCTAAAGATGTCATTTTACTTAAGAGGTTTAACTGACACTGGCAGTGTGTAAGTAGCCACTTCTGAGATTGTTCCTTTAGGAACTGTGATTACAAGTCCGTCATAAACTCAAAATAATGGTTATAAATGGTAGATATGACAAACAATGATAGCTCCTTGTAAAGATATACTCCTGGTAATCATTACAAGCATACAAATTAATATACCAGCTGTGCTGAAAATCACCATACTGTAAACGTGGTGATTATATAACTGCTTGCAGATTAAATGTACAATAATATAAACATGGTGATTATTTAACTGCTGACTATATAACAGATTTTTGCATTAGGCCAGCTTGTCCTGGCCTAGCTGAACACCCATCATGACTGTAATATCATACAATGTTAAGGCAAGAAACATTGTTCTGAGCCTTGTACTTGTACACAAGGACAGATGTGGTCAAAGTTTGCAAGAGGAATGCTAGTAAACAGGGATCCAGAGAGCCTCTAGAGGGATGAAAGTCATGGACGAATCATAGTTTAATAATTTCCATGAGCAGGAAGCACTGTTCAAAATAGTTAGTGCTACAGTACAGTATAATTATGAGGTTTTGTCAAGTAAGTCGACCAGCATACTTCCTCGATGTATATATTAGGTACTATTATGTTGTATTTTATACTTAAGTGTTATAGATATGTACTTAGACTTATAGACTGTTACATGTTGGCCCACAGCTAGTTCATTATTACTGTACATATCTTAAGAATTAATGCTAATATTCTTTCTACAGATATAGCTAGTAAAACCACAAACAAGTAAGTTTTGCAGACTTGTTTGCATGCAAATGGATTCTCATCAGGGGTGAATATCTGTGTGGAAGAACTAATTATGATCAAAGTTGATGTAACCACAGCAGGTGTCCACAGTTTTCGTGCTAAAAGGGCACAGTGGCCAAAGGATTTAGTGACTGTGGCCGTGAACAACATAATTTTGTAGGGCACCAAGGCCATCACCAAAAGTATGCCTATATGGTTATGGCCACTGTGGTCCACCGTGGTCCACCGTGGTCGTGGTTTATTTCCGGCCATGTATTATTTACATTAAGTGTGGCATTATACAGTGCCATGGCGTTATGTAGATGACGTGTGACATTCATATTATTTTGTAATGTTATATAACATACATCACTTTGAATTTATAGTTAGAGACTCTTCCATTCAGCGTTACAAGACAATTTTAATTGGGTTGCAACTTGCAGGGGATATTTTGATGGAAAATCTGAATCTTGCCCAATTTTCACATACTATCTAACTTTCAATGTTGTTGTCATGTTTTCAAAAATACTAATATTGGGGGAGGGGGTGGGTGTGGAGGGGACATTATATGATTTTGAAAGTCAGGTACAGAATGATTACTTTTTTCTTTGTTTCTCAGCCCAGACAGAAAACTCGAGTGGAGATCCGTTTTCGGACCAAGTTCATCTCTCGACTCGCATGAATTATAAACATGGACATCCAATTTATAATTCTGGGAATAATGATGAGCAGACCAGTAGACAAGTGATAGTCACAACTATAGATGAAGATGTTTGTGACCTTGGAAGTAGACAGCATTCTGGTCCATTTGCTTCCTTCATTGTTGATTGTACGTGCGATATTAATAAATCTAAAGTCTGCCCTCAGGATACCGTGGACATTAATAAAACAACTAGCATGGAATGCTCAGAAAGGATTCTGGAGCAGGAAGGATTTGGTCAGCAGAGACTTGATAAAGGCCATATAGGAGAGAAACTTTATGAAACATGTCAACAATCTATCAGAGATAAATCACACTTCGTAACACATGACAGAATTCATGCAGTAGAGAAACCATATAAATGTCAAATATGTCAGAAATCTTTCAAAAGAAAGTTGACTTTAGTTATACATAAAAGAATTCATACAGGAGTGAAACCATATCTATGTCAAACATGTCAGAAATCTTTCAGTCATGAACTAACTTTGAAAAGACATGAAAGAATTCACACAGGAGAGAAACCATACCAATGTCTAATATGTCAGATATCTTTTACTCGAATAGGATATTTAAATTCTCATGAAAGAATTCATACAGGAGAGAAACCATATCAATGTCAAACATGTCAGAAATCCTTCTCTCAGAAAGGACATTTAAATGCACATGAACGAATTCATACAAGAGTGAAACCATATCAATGTCAAGTATGTCAGAAATCTTTCTATTGTAAAGTAACTTTGAAAAGACATGAAACAAAACACAAAAGAAAGATTCACTATCAGTGTCAATTATGTCAGAAATCTTTCAGTGAGAAAGGACGTTTAAATTCTCATGAAATAATTCATACAGGCGAGAAACCATATCAATGTCAAATATGTCAGAAATCTTTCAATCATAAAGGAACTCTGAAAAGACATGAAAGAATTCATACAGGAGAGAAACCATACCAATGTCAAATTTGTCTGATATCTTTCTCTCAACTAGTACAATTAAATTCGCATGAAAGAATTCATACAGGAGAGAAACCATATCTATGTCAAGTATGTCAGAAATCTTTCTCTCAGAAAGGGCATTTAAATACTCATGAAAGAATTCATACAGGAGTGAAACCATATCAATGTTAATCATCGGAATCTTTCAATTATAAAGCAACTTTGACAAGACATGAAAGAAACCAAATATTGGATACAATGTCATTCAGAAAAGACGTTAGTCTCTTGAAAAAATGATACAGTAGGACTTAAATCTCCTGAAAAAATTTAACATGATAGACATCGATGTGGAACATGTCAGATTCCTTTAAATCATAAATTAAGTCAAAGAAATCTTACAGGAGAGAGCATATCAATGTCGATCATGAAATCTTTCAGTCAGAAATATTTATACTCCTGTTGTCATGGATAAGAGTTCTGTATTACTAATTGTGTTTATTATTGAGGTGTGAGCCTGGATTTCCTTTTAAATCAGAAACAGTTTATTTGCTTTATTAGATCTTTATTGTTAGATAACCAACAGTAAATGTGCTGTGTAGTGTTTATAATATGTGCATCATTGTTTAACCTTATGGGTTAAAGAGCAGTAACTAGATCTCTTTATTCTTCTTTCTTTCACCCTGTTTTAATTGTTAGGTACAATATTCTTAATTCCAGTGTGCAGTGTGTGTTGTCTATGTTTTTGCATGATGTACTGTGTCCTTTACTCATCTCAGTATTCTGAAAAGAAGAATGAGCAAAAGCACCCACAGAAAATTTATCCAGATGGTGGGAAAATGGTTTGATAAATGCAGAAGGGGTGGGTAGATCATCTTTGGGGAGAGTTTGTTTTGGCTAAATGACCACTCACTGCACCCTAGACGAGGTTCCCCCTCACAGAAGCACCAAAGCGATTGGTTGGATGGTTAGCCATTTGAGGGACGACTGAAATGTACCCTGGGTGGTGTCTGTCAGCTCCTTCAAGCAAGAGCTTTGTTAACTCTTCCTTTAAAAGGAGCTCGCTCTCATACTTGCAATCTCTGCCATACTAATTAATAAAACAAACAAAGCCATACGCTAGAGTCACTGTTATAAAATTCCTCCAATTTTGATGAATCTTCACCACATCTATGGTCTTGAAGATAGACGGCCATATATGATCGCATGTTGCTGTTTAGTGTTTGCTTTAATTAAGGTTGGCCTCAGGAGGCCTGCTCGATCGAGCGGTAGGCTGCGTGTTCGGTCATGATGATGACGTCATCTACAATCTACGGAAGACACCAGCGGCCATTGGATTTGAAATCATTAGTAGGTGCGTGTCTTGTTTTTAAACTCGTCAAAACCGTTAAATACAGCGTCATAACTAGGTGTAAAAATAATATTTTTCAATTGTTTCTCGCCTCATACTTTCCATAATTCGTTTCAAAGGTAACATCTTTTTTATGGAAACCCCCCCCCCCCAAGAAACTCTAAACCACACAGGCGGCAGCAAATGCCAAACAGGCCCTGATTCTAAGTCTATTTCGTTCGCCGACTGCCAAAGGCCAAAAAGATCATAGGCGAGTGTATGAGGGCATAACCACACCATTAATGAGTACGGGCCCGTCAGTCTGTTATGCTACAGATACTGCACTGATCTTAGCCAACAGGCTTATAAACGTAGTCCCTTTGTTTACTACCTCTGCATTATGAAGTTGTTAGCCAGAACAAGTAGTACTACGCTCCGCTACCATTATACTGTATATATGATAGCAAAAATAGCTTTGAATAGTATAGACTTGAATAGTAAATTTGTTCAATAGATGCTATCAACAAGCAGACCCGACCAACCAATCGCCAGAAAGCTGACGGGTCGTTCTTTCATAACACCTTCAATTCTCCACTTCAAGACCATTGAAATAATTTGAGCTAGAAGAGGATCAAATTTACCGTACCGTAGAGTGTGCTCACACAGTGCATGAGAGGTATCGTAGACCCATCGATGTATGTTGCCTTAGTGCAGAACTCGTGTGCACGCCAAGCGGATGGTAAATTTAAAGTAAGATGGCCACACATGACTACCGTAGTTTTTATTGATCTCATGTCTGCCATGACACATGTATTTGTTGGAGTGCTAAAACTTCGCGGTTAGCAGCGCCAGGTCACTTGAATGGCATATTTACTGCACAAGCGCATGTTAAGATGGAAGAGTCTTGACCTGTAACCCTCTGGTGGTACCGTACCAACCTTCAAAACACAATTTTCAATTAAAATTTTCAATCCTTAAATCTACAAAATCTCCATGAATGTCCAACAGACCATCCTTGCGTGGAAACATATGAGGGAAAAATGGGCATTTTAGGCACTGGATTTCCTGAGGGTAACCGGTGGTTTCGCCCGATTGACAGTTCGCCCCAACCAGTTCGTCCCAACAAGTCTCCCCACGTTCCAACCCAGTACGCCCCCAAGTACCTACCAGTTCGCCCAAAAATGTTCTAACGGGAGGAAAATAACACAAGGTTAACTTATAAAATGTATAGGCTAATGCTGGCGGGTTGGAAACCAGAAGTTGGTGGTATAGCACTCGGCGCTGCTGCAATTACAGCTATCGCAGGCGATGTTAAAGCACCTATCGGATTCACATTGGAAGGTGTAGCAATGGTGTAGGTGTAGGTGTGATTGTAACTAAACTTATTAAGAGCTAAATATAGAAATGTAATGATATCAGAGTAATGGCAGTCTAAATTAAATACAATTATAAAATACATATCACAGGCTTTGGAGGATGCTGTGATTGGCCAGAATGAATTTCAACTTGATATAAATGAACTCGATATATTTAACGTTATGAAAGAATAAATCAGCCTGCAAAATCTTTCAATAAAACTGAAAATCAATCGTCTACAAAAAAAAAAGAGCTTACTGTCAACTGATTGTCAACAATTGTTATAATCCAATTTTACATTTAGACATAGGCCTAAGTAATATAGGCAGAATCTCTGAAATTCCAGCAAAATACTTGGATGAATTTTCATGAAACAAAATGTCGGAAATTGTATCAACCATGTTTCAACCATTACGACACCAGAATTGTGAACCTATAAGCCAGCTTAAATAGCAGTCTCTTTTCTAACGATCGTAAAGAAGAAAGTGTCGGTGATTTATAACCTCTAGGCCAGCATAGTCACAAGGAACAATCCCAAGGAACTGTCGTCTTCGTCTTATTTATATTCGTCTGTTAAAAGGACTGAACCACATGGACTGAAATGGTAGCAGCACTCGACTTAATCGCCCAACAATATTTCAAACAACGTCGAGATTACAACCAGTACCCAAGTAGATAACAAGCATAGCATTAATATATCACAATGCTGAAGGAACTTTATTGACCACCTACAAAGCTGTGGATCGTGGATTCTTATATAGAATGGGTAAGAGCTTGGGTATAATGTACATAAAAAAATGATTGCACAATCATTTGCTAACCTGGGTTAAAATAGCGCTGGTATGTGATTTTCTGCCGAAATTATATTAAAATATTGCAGGTCGGGCATCAGGAAATTAGTATGTATATCTTATGATACTTTTCCGGATTAGTATGTTAACTACACCTAGTCACGGGAGCTGGGGACTAAACCTTTCAAATGAACAGGGGATGTATTCGAGGGTATTTAGTCATTGGCGTAGCCACATGGGGCCTGGGGGAACGTTCCCCCTCACAGAAAAGCTGTTCCCCAGGTTCCCCCGCGAAAATATTGGAGTGCATTTTTTAATTTTCTACCCGTTTGGCCGATTCAGAGTCATGGATATACCTTTTTGGAAATCTAAATGATTACTACCATGTGATATATTATTCCAGCTGAACCATTTTCTTTTCCTGTTTGGAGCAATGCCTGTCAACCAGAACTCAAACCCCGTGGT
>JAODAG010098984.1:0-15784 GCA_027574785.1 Orphnurgus asper
TTATAGTCATAAAAAGTCTCAAGATTATTTCTAGCTTCACAAAGCAATCTTTGACTATAGTCTGTTGGTGAATTTGCGTGGAGTTGTTCCAAGAAAGATTTTTCTTATTAAGTTGAATTCGTTTTTTTTTCGTTGTTTAACTCGGTAATTTGAATATGAGATAGACGCTGACCTTATACCAATCTTGCAAGACTCCCCTAAGAGACTGTGTTTGTCACTATGATAGTTAGCCGCCATTTCCGAAATAATCTGTTTAATTAAATTAATATAACCCTGATCATTGAGCAGAGAAGTATTTAGTTTCCACATTCCTCTGCCTCTTGTGTTACCAATCTAGGGAAATGCTTGCATGATCTGAGCCAAAAATAGACATGATTGTAGCACCTGTAGTACAATTTCTAAGATGCCCAGAAATTAGGAAAAAGTCTAACCTACAAGGAATATTTGTGTCTATGTTGGAGTGCCAGGTAAATTTTTCCCTTTAGGATTTCGCTCTCTCCAAATGTCAATAAGATCTGCAGATTCTATGATGTTTAAAACCTTTGCACGAGCAGCAAAATTGGTTCGCGGCAAGCCCCCTGTATTATCTTGTAAAATGTTCATAACAAAATTAAAGTCGCCACCCCATATGACAGAAGCAAAGTTATCATTGAGACTGATATGGTTACCTATATCGACCAAAAAATCATCTCTATCAGTGTCTGGACCATAAACGTTAATTAATATAAGGTCAGTATTATTAACATTTATATGCCAAAAAATAAAGCGACCATAAGGATCTTTAATAACATTGATAATGATGTAAGTTATATCAGGTTTTATCAGAATCGCAATTCCCTTACTCATGTAGGTACCATGTGATAGGAATCGCTTCCCTCCCCATTCATTAGACCAGTACAGTACATTTGATCTGTGGAGATAGAATGAGTTTCTTGCAAGAAAATATAATCATACTGATGTCTATGAAAATAAATAAATAGTTTTCTACGTAGCTTGCGATCTCGAATACCCCTTGTATTGAAAGAGCAAAATGTAAATTTAGTTATAGGGGTGTAAAAGGAGGATTAGAACTCCCATTCCTCCGGGTACCAACATTTTGAAGGTATACTTTGATATCGTTAGCTCCAATTAAAAATTGTGAGATGGTGAAAAAGGGAAAAGAAAAAAAAAAACACACCAAGCCGCCCGAAATGGGTGGCACGCTCCAAATCCTCCAAAGAGGAAAAATAGGGTACATCTGACCATGGCCAAGTCGCCCAACTTTACATCAGAAAGAATAAAAAAATATGTCATAAAGGAACTCGACGAGGTTATACTGCTCAAGAAGGGCTTTATGTCTCGGTGAAGTCGAATGGTTTACCGTTTGCGGTCTCTCCACTTGTCAGCTCTAAATCGTTGTTTGCTTCCTCTGTGATACAGTGCAGAGACTTGTGTCTTCCACTTCTTTTTTTCTTGGAGATCTTTATAGGTCAAATCTTCGACAATCAAAAATTGTTCGCCCTTTAGCTTCTCTCGTTGATATTTGAGAATATGGATTTTATCGGTGTATGACATGAATGTCATAAGTATATGGCGAGGTCTGTCTGTCCATTGTTTTCCATCACGATGGGCACGCTCAACCGCAGCATCCGTTAGTCCAGCTTTCGCTAGGACCCTTTTCGCGATATCAAGGCAGTTCTCGTTTGGACTTTCGATGTGCCCAACAATTCGTATGTTGTTTCTTCTCTGGATAGTAACTTTTGTAACCATATGTCTGATTTATCTTCACACTTGGTATGACAGTATTTAGTTGATTGATATCACTTTACTGCAGGGTTTCCAAGATTAAAGGTCGTACTTATTTTTGGAGTGGAATTGTATAATCTACTGTAACCTAAATTCTGTAAGTTGAATATCTATAGTGTATCTATGTGTATCTTTTATACTTTATACCTTTATTTTCAATTTCAGAATGTGGTAACTCTAGAATATGACAATTTTTAGTGTGACTGTTTTTTTTTATTATCCAAAGCCGAGATCAGCTGCTCTTGTTTACAAAGTCTCTCTGTTTGACATATATCTTGGACGTATTCGGAGCCATGTTTATGGCAGTAGAGAGTAGGCCTACAGTAACAAATGTTTGTTTATGCATATCGGACCTGCATGCCATATCTGCATTCTTTATCCACATCTGTATCTGTACCAGTGGAATCCGAGCTTAATCCATCTCTTCATCTAATGCTTAGTTCTACTTTGTAGTTGCTTCCTAACTCAGAAACCTTCACCAATGACTGCTGACCCCCCTTCGTGACATCAGTTCCTGCCAATATTACTATACTAAATTCCTTCGTTCTACTGAGCTAAAGAACATCTCTCCAGAAAGGTTTCGTATCCACAGGCTCATGGAGCTCCTAGAAGTATGAGTTGGCAATATTGTTAGTTTAAGATGGGAGTCAGATGTCATTGGTGAAGTTTCTGAGTAGGATACTACGCTACTGTAGGTAGAGCCAAGAAGCTTCGATTTATAATCTTGAGCAAAGAAAGCTTGTTTGTATCTTTGTATGAATCAACGTCTTATTGTCATTCATTGCTTCTCTTGAAAAATGCATTTTTACAATGCCTGCCTGAAATCCAGCGTACTTCTAATGGTACATCTGAAGCAGTATCCTTTTTTAGTGGACAAATCATTTTAATGAAGCAGAAAGAAAGGAAAATATAAAATAGCAAATTTGAAACTATACGCATTTCTTCTGTTCTGCTCCCATCAGAGGGTTGTCCTATTAATCGGTTCAGCTACTATAAAATATTTCTGTTTCCCCTGTAACAGGTTTTGGCCGGTGGTCTCGGCGCTCTGTATTCAAGGCTTCCACGTAAACTGGACATTCAAGCCGACCATTGGCATTGCTTGACCATCGAGGATGTCGCCACCATGCCAGAACTGGCCATGTTTCTCAACTCTTTGGAGTTTTGCAATGCTGTTGTCCAGGTATTGTACATTTCCTCTTTGCCCAAAAGCAAAGCCCCTGTTCACAAATAAGATTAGACTGAACCATGCAGGTGGAAATTGCCAGATCTACTGTATACCAACAGAGGTTTTTAGGTAGAATA
Organism: Orphnurgus asper; assembly: GCA_027574785.1. Lineage (NCBI taxonomy): Eukaryota > Metazoa > Echinodermata > Holothuroidea > Elasipodida > Deimatidae > Orphnurgus > Orphnurgus asper. Next base: position 3,088 of record JAODAG010098984.1, read on the forward strand.
TTATAGCATTGTAGAATTACTGTAATGGCCATATTTACTGTATGCCATTGCTGTAATGGCCAGATTGACTATCTGTCATTGCTGTAATGGCCAGGTTTACTGTATGCCATTGCTGTAATGGCCAGATTTACTGCCTGCCATTGCTGTAATGGCCAGATTTACTGCCTGTCATTGTTGTAATGGCCAGGTTTACTGTATGCCAGTGCTGTAATGGCCAGATTGACTAGCTGTCATTGTTGTAATGGCCAGGTTTACTGCCTGCCATTGGTGTAAATGCATATTATGAACTTCTCTCACTGGTCTATCAGCCATCTTTGAATGGATTTAAAGTCTTAAGATTACATAAATAGTGCTATAATTTACAATGTTTGATGTGAAGTTCCTCGTATCTTGAGGGAGGGGGGAAAACGTCCCATTTTTTTTTGGGGGGGGGAAGGTAGGGCAATTGTATCTTTCCACTGTTCTACCTTCTATCCATGTAATTATCCCAAAGCTTCCATTTGTCGTTTTGTTATATAGATTGTCTAATTTTATCATTATAAGTTGTTTTACTATGTTTAGTATTTTTATTTTTACAGGTAGCCCACCCTGTTGTGAGTGACCAGTTACTAAGGTTCTTCTATGATGGCTTTTTAGTGCAAGTCGTCGGACCGGCCCTGCATCAGGTCAGCTTGTTTACATTTATGTACAACTTTGCAAAAGGTGACGTTGTGCATTCGTCTGCATATTAGTAGAATTTGACGAAGAAGCTAAATCCCTTTAAATGACTTGGTTTCTATTGTCCTCTGCAATGGGAGGAGAGCATCTATAAATCAACGGAGCTTTTGGTAGGCTAACTACTACTCCAGTGTCACCACCATGCCGTCATGGCAATGGGAATTCATGGTAACTATAGCCATAGGACACTTTCACTTGATGGGTTGGGAGATGAATGATATGTCTGTCACCACAATATCCAGCTGTATGCAGGTGGCCGGCATGACACCATAGGGATGCATGGGGTGTCGTTAGGGTATAGCGGTTTATTATTGCCATAGTGTAGTAGTAGTACATGGCAAATATGGTACATTAGTGATGGGTACATAACTGTTTTTGTGCCATTCCCTGCTGAGCATGTTGTCCCTATACCAATCTTGACTGCACCAATTATACTGCTGTCGTAGTACTTTAGCAATGTCAAGCTGCTTACGTCAATTTTAACTAAGGTTGACCTATAAAAACTTCGTACAAAGAGGAGAAATTGGGCAATGTAGAAAATGTCTAAACTGAACGCCATTTTAACGAAGGCTTGCCCTCGGCATAATTCCAGAAGGGAAAACATGGAGCATCATAAGGAAAAGCAACATTGGTGATTAAGAAATTTACGTTGTATGTATTTGAAATGGTAGGTTCTTTAAAGCATGTGTTACACCCATGTGAGAAATATCTGAGAATTACTGCCCAGTTTTTTTTTTGCACATTCTATGAAATTGGATTGAATTTTGTCTTCTTACAGCATCTTGGGAATCTACCACAGGTAAAACAAAGTCTGCTGCAAAGTCTCTAATTTTTTGCTCGCATATAGAGCTAACCCATCCAATTTCTTTTCAGGAGGAGCATTAAACCTCTACTACTCCTTTCTATTAGTGCTTTAATATTTACATAATTACATAGATCATGCTGTACTGTCCCACTCATAAGGGGATGAGATTCTGTTCATATGTTATACTGTGTCAAACATAGTATTAATGTTGCAAATGGGGTAGAACCAAACTTACCCTCAATATATTTCAATTTTGATCCCTCCCCTCTGGCTGGTATCTTTCTCGTAATTCTGTATTGCTGGGCTTTACGGTATGGACGACTAAGTAGCTGCTCATCGCCATTTCAGTGGATTTACTTGGTAGTAATAATGAATGGTCCTGGTAAGTAAACGGACAAGCAATCCATATAAAATGTATCCCGTTAACACTTGTAGAGATCAGCTAATTTGTAGTATCATGGTCGCAATATTAATTCTAGAGGGTGCTAATAGTAGTTGTAGTTGTAGCTCTAGTTGTAGAGCTACTAGACTTAGATGTTCGGAAAATACCTGACATGAACGGAAAAGGTGCATCCAAATGAGTCACGACAGTATATTCCTCCACAAAATTTAAACCGTATATGCATGAAGTTTTTTAATATTTTGAAATATGCCTGAAATATTTTTTCGGGAAATTGTTACTTTAAATTTAAAAATATGAGGTGTTCTCATAGAAACAATACCACCCATATTAAACTTACATCGCCGTAGTATATTAACCTTCTGGATCGGATTATCTATCCAAAAGTCAGGCTTGTCAACCTTTGTGCGTGGTCTGCATCCTTGGGATGTAGCTAGGAAATCAAGAAGGGGGTAGTAGAACTGCTCAAAATAGAGTGGACGTATTTGTCAACATCGGTTTTCTCATATTTTTACATTTCTTCCCTGTTCTTAGGCACTAAGGGGCAGCAGTCACTCCCACTGCTCCCCCCCCCAAGATTCGTCCATGATACAACATTAATCCAATTCATCATACAACGAAGGATGTATGCTATATAAATTGTATCATTCATTCCTTAGTATGTATTTGTTCTCTATCACTCCATTTGATGTCCCCAAACAGAGATACCGCAATATCCTTATGCGAGCAATAGTTGGAAAACGATACTACATACAGTGAAATTATTTTAGTTCAGTCTATTGATGTAGTTAATGATATCAAGCTCAATCTCGTCCATCCTGTACCGTGGCTTTTTGGAAAAGACCCTTTGAGATGTTTGCAAGTTTTTACATAATTATTGGATGACCTGGTTTCAATTTAATAGTTCATTTGTGGGGTGGGATCAAGGTGGGTTACTATTTAATATTTATTCTTGAAGAAACTGATGCAAAGATGATAACCTGGTATTTGACCATCATAAACGTAGGAAGATACATTCATTACAAAATGTATTTGAAACCTGATATAAAGTCAAATGCATGTATCAAGTCAAGTCCATGTAGCAGGTCAAGGCCATGTATCAAGTCAAATTCTGGTATCAAGTCAAATTCTGGTATCAAGTCAAATTCTGGTATCAAGTCAAATTCTGGTATCAAGTCAAATTCTGGTATCAAGTTGAGTCATATCAAGTCAGTCACATGGATGACCTGGTTCAATTTTAATAGTTTATTTGTGGGATGGGATCTAGGTGGGTTACTATTATTTTATTCTTTAAGAAACTGATTGCAGACTATCACCTGGTATTGGACCATTTCAAACGTAGGAAGATACATTCGTTACAAAAGTGCAAATGAAATCCAGGTATAAAGTCAAGTCCATGTAGCAGGTCAAGGCCATGAATCAAGTCAATTCCTGGTATCAAGTTGAGTCATTAATTGTATCAAGTCTCCAGTCACATGGATTTTGATGCAATACATGCATCATCCATATATTGATTGAACCTTTAGGCACGTTTTGTGATCGGTAGTTGGCTAAGCAGTGAAAATCTGCATACCGAACACAGTGGAGAGAGACACTCTCTGGATTGATTTTCTTTGATGCTTCTTTCACAATTTCACCTCTACTTTTATTCTCATTCTTGCAAACTGTTTTGCAGTTTTCTGCCGGAGCTTGGCTAAGATTCAGATACGGTGAATTGGTAGGTCCTGCATGTTTACGGTATGCGGTTTTTGTGTATGCGCCCTTCAGCATCTGCTGCTTGGTTGTTGTGGCCTTACTAACCAATTGTTCCGATTTATTTTGCTTCCTGCACTACTGTTACTAACACTTGTAACCAGCGATATAAGGGAGATGGGGTGGGGAATCAACCCACGTAGCGAAAGGAAATATCCTAAAGCTTAGCCAGAGAAAGAGACAAAGTGATGCAATTAATGTCTTTAAAATACTTCTCAATATCATATTCATACTCATGGGCATCCACAGGGGAACTCTCCTGAGAAATCACAATAGTAGGAAAACAACAAGCAGTTTGCTCTGAAAATGGTTCAGAAATTACCATTCCCCCCTGGCATGTTTGCTCTGCGGCCGGACACTCTTGTTCACAGAGCGCGGGAAAGCAAACGTTGCAAGCATAGTGGCTTAGCAGGTTTTGAGATGTAACCCCGCTGTTGTATTTGGTGTGGTAATTTAAAACTTGTTCACAAAGTAAGTACAGAACAATACCAGTATGTGTATGATTCCCATTATGGTTCACATACCCCCCCCCCCCCAACTCCTCTTGTCGTCCTCTTGTGATTTGAATGCTTCGTTGATAAGTAATGCATCATTAGCCTATGAAGAAATTGATAATTCTTAGTCCAAAGCAACGTCATAATAATGTTACGTTACGTTGTTTGTTATGTACCTTGGGTGTCAAACAAAATTTATGGGCAACTTGAATGTAACTGAAAGTATTTTGTTTGTCTGTAAATTATTAATCGTTTAAACTCCGTTCTTGAACTGTATTTTTGTTTTATTTCCCCATTCAATCTACATCAATGCGTCTAGATATAATATCTACGGGTATCTGGTATTAACCCTCGAAAATGCTTTGCATAGTAGGTATATGTTTCTCTGCCAATGGTGTTCAGAATAATCCTTAACATGTCTCTCTACTGGCACCAAGCCCTCCCCCCCCCCACCAACCCTGTCCGCTTGCAATGTGATTGCATTGTTAATAAGTAATGCATGATTAGTCTAGGATTAAATTGATGATTCTTAGTATAGAGCAATGCCAGATTAATGCCTACTTTACATCATATAAACCACTTTGGGGCAACATGAATGGATGAGAAAGTATTTTGTATGCCTGTAAATTACAAGTCTCTCTCCATTCTTGAATTGTGTTTTTTTTTTTTTTTTCCCCATCAATCTACATCAATGCATCTATATAGATGTATATACGGGTATCTGGTATTAACCCTCGACAATGCTTTGCATAAATAAGTTATAGTTTCTCTGCCAATGGAATTCAGATTAATCCTTACCCAGGCTGGACGATGCTTGCATACTAATCCCCCGCACTGCTGCGGTTGTAGCATTTCTAACAAACGATATTGCATTTTGTTTATTAAACCATTTTTTCTATAACCAGATTTCTGTAATCAATATTTATTTTCCAACCAGTTTGAATGCTCTTCTTTCTTTCTTCCTTTCTTTCCCCCCTTTTTTTGGAGGGGGAGGGGTGGAGGAGGTGTTGAAGGTTGTTCTAATGTTTTGCTAACCGAGCTAAAACTACTGGAAACATGAACTTTACTTTAATTTTACTTCTATTTTTATATTACTTGCTGTGACAAAAACAAATATGTACTTATGTACAGTGCCTTAGTATATGTTTGGTTTTCTTTACACTTCAATAGCTCATGTCTTTGAAATCCTGTATTTAGCCAGAATAGTAGTCGGATTCATTTCCGTAAAGTCCTTGTCCGGAGTGATTTTCTCCTTCATTTTCTGGAAAAAAAAGTATTAGATACAGATGATGCACATGGGCTGCAGACTGAGAATAATAAATGTTCCATCCAACGTAAGTGGCACCAGATGTAATCCCATGTAATGACCCTGATGTTTATGCACTGATATAAGGTTAAAACTATAGGAGGTTGGCCTCAAGCACTCTTTTGCCTGTTGTACTGTACGGCAGGACCTCAGGAAGAGCGTGTCATTGCGTGACGTAGGTCAAGCAAAATATATGTACATCGACCCTCACACCCCTCGATTAAGTTACTTCACTGTCTTGCAACTTGTGTAAAATTGATCCAGTATACAGTCACAGAAGTGACCCACAATTTGCTTTATACGATACGATACTTAATACAGGAGTTTGAAAAAATTACTAACAACATGTGAACCTTGCACTTACCTATGTATTTACTTGGATCAAACAAGCTTTCACTTATTAATAACCAACTAAATGAAGTAACTTATTTATTATTATTTAATTAATTAAATAGTTGAAATCAACCAGTTAGTGAGTATAACGGAGGAAGGCAAGGAGCCAAATGGGAAGAGAAAGAGTATTAATTGTATTTAAAACTCGAAAGGATGTCTAACTGAATTTGAAGCATGCCCAAAGGTTTGACCATTTATGACAAAGGCTTTTTGTCTGCCACCAGACTGTTAAACTTTCAGCCGATGTTGCCCCTACATTTTATGGGTTCGTACCTATCTATCTTACCAACAGCCCCCGAATGACGAGATCACTACCGCGACAGCTTACGTGGAGCTGTTCTTACGGAGCATTACAGATCAGCAACTGATCAAGGTTTTCCTGAAGTACCTATGCCGAGGTTGGCATGACAACAACAAAATAATAGATTCTCTCCTCAAGCGAATCTCCTCAAATACAAAGGTGAGAGGGTTTTTATTATATTGTTTAGCATCGTTCACTTGTCCATTCCATTACATTAAGAATTAAGCACTTCAAAACTTCCTGCCTTAAGATTTTAGTTGTAGATTTTAGCTCCTGACCCATCATTTTTCAAACTGCATAAACCATCTTAATCTGAGAGAGAGAGACAAAGGAATCTTTACCTTCATCTATATTCTAATATCAGCAGTCGTGTTTGTCTCGCACGGCATGCCATAAGGTGAGACATTGCTGTCGAAATGTCGGTGGTGTCATCCTCGAAATGTTTAACCTTGGCTTATAATATCCGGATGTTGTCACTTTATAGTCATTTATCCAATTTGGCAAGGGCAAACTATATCTTTGGGACATTTTGTGTAATCAAGAGATAAATTATAGCTGTCTTATAGCATATTTGAATGCATTGTAATGATTTATATAGTCTTGGTCTTTAATTAATGCAAATTAAAGTCGTTTTTTGTCAAACGTACATAATTTGCTGATTTTTGTTTAAATTATTTCAATATTTTAACCTGGGAAAATATTTCCAAATGTTTATTACAGTCCATGTGAATGGGAAGAATGGATTGCTTGTTGAATGTACAGCAACCCACCATTGATATTCTCAAATTTTATGATATGTTATGAATATATAACAAAGAGAGAGATTGTACAATGCTTCAACCCAACCATCATTACTTGAGGATCATAGGCCAGCTTACAAAATTTGACAATTGGTCATTCATCAATCTGTAATTTCAATAATAAAGCAGCAATAAATACAGTACATACAAAAGGATTGAATGGATTCATTCACAAACGCAGTTTTGCATTCTGGTTTGTCAAACCTCGGGTTTTTATTATATTTGTATTATTTATTTTTTTATATAATATCCTAAACTATTCTAATATTTTTGGTTGTAGCCATTCGAATGGGAAGAACAGATTGCTTGTTTAATGCACTTGACAATTGGCATGTTATTCCCATATGTTTTAACCTACTCATTGTGTTTCAGAAATTAGTTTGGGGGCCAATATAAGGTTTTTTGATATTTGGTGAAAATGAATGGCTTAGATCTGCTGCCTTGAGAGATATATATTTGTGTGAATGCTATAGCGATTTGATATGGCCTGTTGTGCAAGCTACTGTGTCTGTTTATGCGATTGTTTTATGTCAATCACCCAATAGAATTGGATTTAGATTTGGGAGTGAAAATGTAAGTTTTCATTCAATAATTGTAAATTTCGAAACCCAGTCATCAAATTTGTGGGTTTTGTGCCTATGTAAAGTAACGAACACCCTGTATAAAGTGATGAATGTCAAGGCAAGGAGTTAAGTGTTAGTTTTGGTTCGATAATCGTACAGCCACTAGGTTTGGAAAGTAATACATACTTTTGAGGTACTTTTGAGGTTGTCGTCTGTATTGGGGGAAACTTTCCGTGGAAAACTGTAAAAAATACATGCAGCGGCTTAATTTGCAGGCCTGATTTCTATTCTTGAAGAGTAAATTGTGGGTCATACAGGTTTATGTTTGGTAAAAAATGGCCAATTTTTGAGGCAGCTATCAAATTGTTGCCTATTGGCATCTCCCACTATATTTATAGGAAGGATAATGTTGAAGGAGTAAGTTGAATGTGTTGTTATACGTGGATGTTTTCATCCAAAAAATATGTTGTGATTACAGCTAAAATATTTCTCAGTATTGGACCACTTACCGTACTAAAGCCCATTAACACTACCGTAGATATAATACACAAGGCGAATTGCACATGTATACACACTGCAAGTTAGCAGTATACCGTTTAGAAATGTCATCTTTTCGTGGGAAACGTCTTCACCCAAGATATTCTCCGAGATAGGATGAAAGTTATAATTGGATCTCCCTTGAAAGTGATGAATTTTATTTAAGGATTTAAACTTGCTACTCGGTGTACATGTACAATATCCATACAAGCATATATTATATTATATTATATTGTTGGTATTATATATGAACGTGCATGGTTGGTTCTGTTCTGTGTCGTGTGTGTTACTCTGAAGGGTTTAGTCAGTTGTAGGCGAAGGAGAATGAAACATCCATCTTGGGGGCAGTAAATGTGTTCTTGTTGTTAGTGCATGTAGGTCTGCTGATAGGTAATTTTGAAGTATTAATTGCCACCAAATTTACCCTTCATGATTGAATGGTTAAGTTGGTGAGAAGTGCATGTAATTTATGTAAGTAATATGAAGGTGCATACATGTACATGATGAATTACAAAGTTTTCTTTGCACTGGAAGCAGCGCTGGTTAGTTTTGTTCATTTTGCTTTCATTTGCTTTTTCAGTTGCTATTCCTACACTTTCAATTGTATAAATAAGAAAAAGTGTCTTGTGCGCTTGCATTACCTTTTGTTGTAAATCAGCAAGAATCAAGAAAATTGTCTTAGTGTAGGCTGAAGCTTTCATTAAATGCTAAAATGATTAACATACTTTGAAACTTGGGGTTTCTAATTTGTTATTATACTCAAACTGGTCAGACAGGTAATACCTCTGAAGGTATTTACTGACTACTGCTTACCCAGAAATGGTATTCTTTTTGGTGTTTTGTTACCTTTCCAAATTTATGAATGATGCCTTCCCTCACTAGTTGTCTTCCCATAGAAGGTGTGAAGGAAATGTGAGAATTTCAAAACCTCTTAATCTCTCTTTCTTCTTTTGTTCACATTTCCCCCCAAATTTAGCTCTGCCTGGTGACCATGGCACTTATCTACACGTTGGTAAATCTGAACTGTGAAGACGTTATGATGGAGCTTGTGTTTCAGTAAGATTCCTACGTTTGTTTTGGATATTTATGTATGTATCATAATGCTTCTATGCCTGTGATGTAAATGAGGAAAGATATGCTTGAAATTTATTTCTGAGAAATAGAGGTCTCGTCACTTCTCCCTGACTTGAAAAAGGAAGCAATAAGGCATTGACATCTTTCAATAAAATAAAACAGCTTTTCTTATAAACGAAAGAAAGTATACATTGCTTAAACCATTGCAGAACCTCTGAGCCAATTTGTTATAAATGTATAGCCCCAGCGATATATCACTTGGGATCACCCTGTTTTTGGTGATAATAAAAATGTGATAAGATAGGAAGTACAGGAAAACGGACATATACAGGGAGGGAGGTTTTGCTCCCCCTGACTGTACTTGACCAGTTATGCAACCCCTCTTTCAATATCCATGGTGTAGAAACTAACATAACTTTTGACACGTTTGAATCTTCCCTGCAAGCATATTTGAATATGTCCTGAAGTACTTTTAAAACGTGACTAGAAAATTAATCCAGTTTGAATTTCTCTACGATGCTTGAGCTTCGACACAATGCATTGTACAATTTCATCGAGGTTTTTATTTGCGTTTAATGTTCTATTTGATCCCTCCTTTAGGCATCTCATTCCCTGCAACCACATCATGGCGAGCCAGAGACGAGCCATTTTGGACGTAAATCACATCGGTAGCAGTGCGCAGAAATTCCTCTCCCTGATTCCAAGCTGCTGCAACAAGGAACCCAGACGTGCACATCCAGAAGTGGCCTCTGTCGCTGGTAATCATCGCGTACCGACCTCTCCGGAAGCTATCCTAATCGGGGATAGAGGTAGGGTCATCTTTAAGTCGTCCCAAGAGGACCTGCTACCGCCGCAATCTGTTCGGCCCTCGATTAACGCGGCAAACGGCGCTACTGTTGACGGGGACAACTTCGACACCAGCTTGATAGAATATTTGGACGATGCGCGAGATGGAATAGACAAATGTAGCAAAGGCTGTCAGATATGGTCCCTGCCTTACGACGGGGTCCGTCCTCAGCCGATCGGCCCCGTCCTGGGGATGGACGGAACGATGCAAACGCCGTCTAGACCCGGATGCGCTCTGGCGTTGTCGCTGCTCGCACCTCGCAGGCTCGACGGTGACCTCTCGTCGGCAAGCTCGGAGTTGAACGGGAGTGCTCCGTCTAAAAAGAGGAGGGATCAACCTGCGGATAGCAAGCGTCCCTCCAGCCGGTCTGGGTCTAACAGCGGTCCGGGGACGTTGACGTCCACGATCGAGGAAATTCTCACGTTGGACTTGGGAAACACCGGGGAGATGGATGTGTCCGACGTCGACCTTGCGGATATTTTTCAAGGGGAGAAGCTGAACATTTTGAGCAAGGAAGGGGAGATTACGAAAAAGGATAATAATGAGAGCATGTTAAGTTACCCGAGGAGCTTGAACATTACTACACGTCACAAGAGAAAATCTATAAGCTCCGACAGTGCCATTTCAAGCAACAATTCACCTAGTACTGACTCTGCTCACCTTGATCAGTCTCAGAGACTTCAAACTCGATCTAGTGAGAACGTTTGGACCCGTGGCCAAGGGGCGGTTAGCGAAACGAGTCTCAGGAATGCCTCGGAGTTTGACGACAGTCTGAGAAGTCCAATCAGCTCTCAAAGCTCTCTAAGGGAGGGCGATGAGCCGAGCGTGTTCTATATGTACGATTCGGACTACGATACGTTTTCCGGGGCGGGCCAGTTAGGGGCTTCGAGAGAGGAGTTCTCCGATGAGGCAGACCAGATACTGATGGCGCTAGGGTACACCACGGATGGATCGCACCCCCATGGGCTGCGCGATCTGAAGAGTCTGAGCAGCCTGCTGGACACGGAGGGGGACGATTCTCTGTCGTTTTCGCAGCAGTTGCAATCGCCGGGAGTGAACGACTGCTATTCAACAGATTCATCCAACCACGCTTCCCCTGACCACGGGAGCTCTCGGGGAAACTCGACCGGCGGAGATCATCATACCCTCTCAGGAACACCAGTGCCTTTAAGAGATCGTCTAAAAGAAACCCAGAAGGATGAACCTTCGTCACAACTGGCCACGCCCAGGTCCCAGCCAAACGGGGATGTGAATGCCAACATGTTTGGCAGCGGTCCTCCATACAGCCCCATCGGGACGGTACAGGGAATGCCTGATACAGGTAACCATCTTTCCCAACATATTTAATAATATCATTGTCAAATTTGTATTCACACTTGTCAGTTAATCGTGGAATATCTGTGTTACTCAATGATTCAAGAATAAGAAAAGTCCGGATAGTTGTTTACACCAGGAAGTAATTTGTACCCAGGTACCTGGAAGCTGTTACCCGACCGGACTTATATAGCGATATCATGTAGGTGATCGTATTGCGTATTGCTAAATAACGTGTGTTGTGCCTGTATAAACTTTTATTCCACCTGCATTTCCCCACCTGAGGACAGCATATATTGTGGAAAGAAACTCCCTAAAGTATATCGTCATTTACCAAAAACTAATTTACTATAATTATTTATTTTTAAGTGAAAGTCGACAAAGGGTTGCCATCACCGCCAGTGATTCCATAGCGATGTCCCAGGGCTAGCTTTTGTGTGCATGTAACTGAATGGAGTGCTAATTAACTACATTGGTGCAGGAACAAGTCAATGTAGACATCTATTCCGCATTAGTTTATGTGACATCTGCCCAAGTTTGGAAAGATGATCCAGAGGTACAAAAAAACTTCAACTTGATATTGAGAAATAAACAAAACAACACAATTTGTATGAAAATAGACTACATTCTGCGAGGTTAACCTACCAGTGAAAGTATAACACAAACTACTTATGTGTCCATATGCACATGTAAATGGTACATTACAAAATGTAATGTAAATGTGGTCAGCAAGTTGTTAATCAATGAGATTGTACTATCAGCCAATCATATGAATGGATTGGTAGGTTTGTCTAACATTTTCTAGGAATGGGGCCTCTGTATGTAGTATATATATATATATATATATATGCGTCGTTGAGAATCACTGAGCGTAGTTTCCTTACCATAGATCAACGGTGATTCTCGCTCACTACTTTTTTTATCGGCACTCCGTAAAGTTTAGTTAGTTTAGTAAGAAATGGAACAGGAAGGACAAGCATCCTCGTCAAAAGACCCCCCGAAAGCCAAGGACACAAACCACAAGAACCCAACAGACTTCAGTCTACCACCCTCGAAAAGGGGCCTATCAAGAGCATTCCTAAAGGCATTGACAATTATAGACACTATACAACTGAATCAGGCAGGCTATTCCACTCATCTACAACTCTCAGTGGGAAGAAATTCTTTCTAACGTCTAACCTACATTGCCCTGTAGCCCCTGAAACAGTGACCTCTGGTGTTCCGCCACTTGAAACTCTTAAAAAAAATATATATTAAAAGCTTAATTTTGTCAAAACCTACATGAACACTTTTAAAACGAAGTTGCCTGAGCTCAAGAGAAGTCATGCAACCTAAGATGGTTCAACTCTTGACTACAGTGACCACAACATGTGAGGAACATATTTTGTTCATAT
>JAODAG010099095.1:1317-13537 GCA_027574785.1 Orphnurgus asper
TTGTTTTTTTTTCACCGTAGAGTCAGACTAAACAGATTCGAATGTTTCACGATGATTCCATGAAGTCGTTCTTCCGTCGCCTGACGTACACTCCAGACGGACAACTGTTGATCGTCCCGTCAGGTTGCATCGAGGCTGGCGATGTTGTCACCAACACCACTTTTGTTTTTTCACGGCTGTCATATACCAAGTGAGTTAAGTCGGTCTCTCCCTCGGGGGTTATGTATATCCGCGGCACCCTCTGCTGTAGGACGGTTGGCAACGTAACCAGCGTTCGTGCTGATACTGTATTTGTCGTGAGGAATTTAATCAATCAATGCATCCTGATTCTGATTCTATTAGCTACTTACCTATCTTATGCTTTCTGTACTTCATATAAATCAAGCAGTACATTCTGGCATCGCCTATAAAGCTGTTGGTTTTGCAATAGGTGAATCGCATCCTTTGACCCTGAATAATTTGTAAGTAGAGAGAATGCTGCTCATTTGGAATATTCGTCTTCTTCTGTTGCCGTCGGCCCAAACCAGAAACGTTCACAAAGTAAACAAGAACGCGCCAATAAATGGTGGTTAAACCTGTAATATAAAACATGTATTCCATTATTACCATGCTCAAACCGACTGCCCTGCAATTACCAGTCGCCTATATAAGCCACGTGAACGTTAGGACTTTACAACACCACATAATATTTCCATACCTACATCGAAAGGCAAATTCGGAAGAAAAACAAATTCTACGAAGGATATCACATTTTCTCTCATTTTCAAACTACGATGAAAAAGATGGACTAGCTTAAAAATAAATGTGCACCATACATGTACGGTACCTTCATCACTGCCAGTCCACCAACAAATTCTCTTCGTGCGGACATCTGGGAAGGTTGGAAAAAACAAACAAACAAACAAACGTGATACTCCCTCGTACCACTTATCGGGAAAGTCACAGAAAGTACCCGCGCAGTCAAACGTCCTTTAGCCCGGGTAATATTTTCACATAGTGCAAGAAGAGTCTCCCTTATGCACGTCGGTTGGCTATGTATTCCGGAAATGCGTGCGACAAACAGCGGTTAAAGCCCAAACCCAAAATCCGGACGTTTTTCACCGCGAGCTGTGCGCGGTGACGCAGCGCCGTATCGAAGTTACGTCGCGCAGGGCCGTTTGGCCCCGCCCCAGTGGTCGTACGATACTATTTTTACCGCGTCCATCCATGCAGAAGTTTTTGTGGCCCTCTCGATGAGGGAAGGACTGCGACGTAGCCTATTGCTGTCGAGGATAACGTAACCGTGGTTAGCACGTGGCTCAGTACGCCTAGTGTTGACGGATGGGTGGAGGGTCGTGGGAGTGTTACGTAAGCAGGGAACTGTTATATACCAGGTTATGTTTACTTTAGTTTTGTAAGCCTCTGAACATTTGCATAGAAACCTTACACGTGGTGATCGTAGCTGCCGGTTCTGTACAATTATTCTTACTATATATTTTGTCATGCACGAGGCTGTATCGTTCCTGCAACTGCTAACGATGGAGCTATAAATGTTTCAGTATATTATGGGGCCGGGTTATGGTGGATGGTGATTCAAATTTTTGTCCTTCGAACATCGTAAACATTTCTGCACCCGGCAAAATGAATCATGTTGAGTTACGTAACGCCCCCTCTGAAATTTGCAGCGATGTTGCGAGGCTCGGATTTTGACGTCCATATCGCGTCCAACCACGATATCCTCTCACCGATCGAATGTCTCGGTGTCCGTGAAATGTTTTGATTTAAAAATACCCCTCTGATCTCACAGACCAATTCTTCATCTGCCCGGCCCATCCAAGGCGACGGTTGCTGTCAGGTGTTGTCCGATCCTCTACAAGTTGCGCAAACCTTCACCTCCGGAACCGGGTTGGTATTTTTCTCGCCGAAGTTTGAATTTTAGGGTCGGGGGAGGTGTGCCTCAGTTCGAGAGTCAGGGGATTAAGGCATCAATCCAGCTGGATCATTTTAGTGGCTCATCTCTGGTTACCACGGATAATTGACTTATTGCTCAACAAGCTTAATTGCTTAATTCAGAGGGCAGCATTTATTGTTGACATTGAGTTTTAAATGTGACTCAACATCAGTGCCTTGAAGCATCTTGGTGGAACCTGAAAGTTTGATGAAATTTGTCTGGTCATGAACAAGAATAACTTATCCCAAATATCAGAGAGTTACACAAAGAAAAATTTGAAAGAAAAATTGAAACGATGCTTAGTAGTAGCGAATTTGTAGAACTTCATACTTTCACTTTATGACCAATTTTTTTTCTTTGAAAATCTATGGACCGAAAGATAAGGATGTATCACACCATGTAATGGTCATGGGTCTAGATTTGCTGTCACCAATAACTTTGTTTGGTACCCCGAAAAGGTCACAAATTTTTAATTCTTAGTTCTCTCGTTGGCATCACTTACTACTAGTTTACTGCTGTCGTTTATTTATAGCATGCATACCATTTCATTATCGTGGTGTCCTTTTAACAGAGGTTGAAGCCACGGACATGTCAGATTCGACGGAGAAGATGGATGTCGGGAAAGAAGATGAGGACAAAGCAGGAGAAAAAACAGAGACGAAACAAGATGAGAGAGAAGCGAACCTCTTTGAGTAAGCCGAACATGCAGTAATATTCTTCATTGTATATCCCTTCCTATAGGTATCACCAAACCTGTAGTAAGTGCAATCCTTCATTGTATATCCCCTCCTATAGGTATCACCAAACCTGTAGCAAGTACTATCCTTCATTTTATATCCCCTCCTATAGGTATCACCAAACTGTAGCAAGTACTATCCTACATTGTATATCCCCTCCTATAGGAAGCACCAAACTGTAGCAAGTACTATCCTTCATTGTGTATCCCTTCCTATAGGTATCACCAAACCTGTAGTAAGTACTATCCTTCATTGTATATCCCCTCCTATAGGTAGCACCAACCTGTAGCAAGTACTATCCTTCATTGTATATCCCCTCCTATAGGCATCACCAAACTGTAGCAAGTACTATCCTTCATTGTATATCCCCTCCTATAGGAAGCACCAAACCTGTAGCAAGTACTATCCTTCATTGCATATCCCCTCCCTGTAGGTAGCACCAAGCCTGTAGCAAGTACTATCCTTCATTGCATATCCCCTCCCTGTAGGTATCACCAACCTGTAGCAAGTATTATCCTTCATTGTATATCCCCTCCTATAGGTAGCACCAACCTGTAGCAAGTACTATCCTTTATTGCATATCCCCTCCTGTAGGTATCACCACACCTGTAGCAAGTACTATCCTTCATTGTATATCCCTGGAGTAATCTCTGGATCGTAGGGATAAAGGAGGAAATGTAGCCCATAAAGAAGAATTGAATTTTAAGTCATGAAATTTCTTTTAAAGCTCATATAAGAGAAAGCTTTCATTCTCTCTGAGTTGTTGAAACGATAGACAAGGAATGTCACCTCAGTCCTAGATATGATACAACTATGAGAACATGAGGTGAGAGGGAGATGTAGATCATTAGAATGAAAAAGCAGATGCTTCATAACATAACGCCAGCGAATTGCAACTGTCATTCGATGAGGCAAACCGGTAAGACCACCGTGGAATCGTTGTACAAGTTTTGTTCCACTGTTACGTGTGTAGAACCTGTAATGCAGACTGATTTCTCTCGTCGGTAGCCTTCCTTACCGGATGGTGTTTGCCGTGGCCACAGAGGATGCCGTCTTGTTCTACGACACCCAGCAGAGCATTCCCTTCGCCTATGTCTCTAATATCCACTACACGACGATCTCTGACATAAGTTGGTAAGTCTTGTGTGTGCAGGTGTGCCTGGCTAGCGGTCGGTTCAATTATTGCCCGCTTGGGTCTCTTTGTGGCGTATTTCCATTCAAGATGGCTCTGCATTTTGGCCGGCGTTGATATTTCTGGGTTTTGTGCTGTATGTGATGGGATTAGTGCTGTATTGGTGTTAAGATTGGATTTGTGCCTCATTGGTGTTGTGATGAGATTTGTGCTGCATTGGTGTTGTGATGGGATTTGTGGTGCAATAATGTTGTGATGGGATTGGTGTTGTGATGGGATTTGTGTTGCATTGGTGTTGTGATTGGATTTGTGCCTCATTGGTGTTGTAATGGGATTTGTACCTAATTGGTGTTGTGATGGGATTTGTGCCTCATTGGTGTTGTGATGGGATTTGTGCCCCATTGTTGTTGTGATGGTATTTGTGCTGCATTGGTGTTGTGATGGGAATTGTGCTTCATTGGTGTTGTGATGGGGATTGGTGTTGTGATGGGATTTGTGCCGCATTGGTGTTGTGATGGGATTTGTGCCTCATTGGTGTTGTGATGGGATTTGTGCCTCATTGGTGTTGTGATGGGATTTGTGCTGCATTGATGTTGTGATGAGACCATGCAACCCCTGGAGAGGTGATTCAATGGTCAAATGTATTATAGCATACCATTACACACCCCTGAGTCATTGATGCACCACCAAACAGTTCATTTGGCACTCCTCAGATGGGGAATTGGATGGACAAGCGTGGTAGTTTTGGACTGCCATTACGATGCAGATGTTGGTACACTACACTGCCATGTATGTTTCACTTCATTGAATCTGCCAGGTACATTAGGAGGATAGAATCCTGGCCAATATGAATGCCGGTCATTTTGAATGCCAGCCATTATATATGCATGCCGACCAATATGAATGTCAGCCGATATCAATGCCGGCCAATATGAATGCCGACTAAAATGATTGCCAGCCAAGGTTAATAATGCTGGTTACTATTGCTTACTTAGATTTTATATCATAGTGGAGATGTTAACTTCTAAAGCTTTGAGCAGCTAGTAGGGAAGCTCGCTGTAATGTGTGGCGCGACAAATATTTCTCTGTTGTACCCTGTAATTCATTCTATTTTCAGGGCTTCTGATGGTTCTTGTCTGACAGTATGCTCCACGGATGGATACATGACGGTCATATCCTTCGAACCGAGTGAAATAGGAGAAAAGTACGAGCCGCCGACAGTGACGGCCACGGAAGAGAAGGCAGAACAGGGACCGGCCGGTCACATCCCCGCAAAGGAAGGGATAGCAACGACCGATGACAAGTCTGTTGAACCACCCCAAAAATCGGAGAACCCACAAATGGAGAACCTGAAAGAAAAATTTGAAGCCGCCTTGAAGAAGGACCACGTTGAACTACGACCTAACGAAGGAGGAAACAAGGTACCACGGCGAATCACAACGACGCTCGTAACCAGGCCAGCGCCAGACGTTCGGACGGAGAGAGGGCGTGAGTCGAACAACGATAAGGCCCCCTCCAAGAACAAAGCTGCCCCACGGAGGGTCACGACGACGATGCTGAGCAGCGACGCTGTTCATTCTACCGGGTGAGAGAATTTAGTCAGGGGGGTTTTGACATTTTAACGGAGTAATCGGCAACGGGGATGTCAGTGATTAGATCGATAATTGGTGGTGTAGGGGAAAACTCCAATTCCTCTTTAATATCGCCTCAGATCGTGAGACTTTGCAAACACGTGATGAATGTTACTACTAATAGCAAGTGCAATAAGACGCCTTGGTGAAGGTCACTTTTTGAATGTGCATATGAGCTTAGTAAAATGTCGGGTGTATGCAGGTTCGTACACGTAACTTGCGGATCTCTTGGATATCGGTCGTAAAGTTTTCAGCTCTGAGGTTTTCTTGTCTGTCGCATCTTGGAGACAAGAAGTCCGAGAGATAGCTTATCAATCTCCCTTGGAATAGTTTATGCAGTTGATTACCAATGTGGTGATTAACGTCAAAGTTTGGTCCTCTTATTTTCAGGAGGTTGAGATTCTGTCTCTTGATTTGTTCATTATAGTGATGTGATGCAAATTGTATATCGTTCTCTGCAGTCATTTTAACTGATGCCTCGTCTTAACTGTCTGCATCATTTTCTTCTCTCAGGACACCAGGGCTAGCTTCAAACTTGCAAAAGCTACCACCATCTACTTTGCAAGGTATGTTCTCCTCAATTTCCAAAGTAGCCAGAGAATGAACCATGTACAGTTTGTGCCAGTCGACTCGGTGCATATAATCCGCCTGTGTGACGCCGCTGCTTGTAACATGACATCGCAAGTAGGGCATGTCCAATGGACTTGGCTTGCTGGTGTAGCTGGCATTCATTCAAGAATGGACTGGTCTAAAAGTAATATTCATGAAATGTAAAACTTTTCTGCAACCAAATTTGACCATTAGTCCTATAAAGCAACCGGCGGAAGTCCCAAGTTTGTTCGGATTTGGTATCAGGGCATTAATCGACAATGTTGTATGCACTGGCCCCGTGTCATGCAAACATTGATTTCATTATTATTTAAAGGATTATTTAATACTATTCTGTGAATAAACCTATCGGTCTTATAGTCTTGTGTGAGATGACCGGGTTTATCATGTTATAGGATTATGTTACAGTATCCAGTGGATAAACCTATCAGTCTCATAGTCTTGTGTGAGATTATCAGAAATTTTATCATATTATAGGATCATATTATCGGTCTTATAGTCCTGTGTGAGATGACCTTAAGGTCACTGCTTTAGGATTATGTCATAGCATCCAGTGAATAAACCTATAGGTCTTACTTATAGTCTTGTGTCAGATTACCAGAGGTTTTCATGTTATAGTATCCAGTGAATTAACCTATCAGTCTAATGTGACATGCCAAAATGTCAGCAGGTTATATTAGTGTTTCAATCATCGTTCGCAGTATCTGTGTGAAGATGTCAGAAGAGCTGGATGCAGTAATTAGAAAGCTTTTAAGGTGATGTTTTTCTCATTCTGATAATTAGCTACGTTTTTTTTGGTCTCATTTTACCTTTCCGTAGCTCCAAACCAACCTCGGAGAATTGCCTTGACGACCGTTAGCGCCTCCCAGACGGATTGCAAGTCACAAGAGAACACGAAAGAAGGAAGTTGAATTAAATATTTATTTCGATTACGAATAAAACGTCATTTGGAATAAAATGTTAAAAAAAACGATAGCGAGACTTGCCAGGAAAGTATCATCGGCTTCCCACGTGGCGCTGCATATGGATCTTGCTTGCTCGGAAAGAGTAAGGGTAATAAGGAGCATCAGAGCCAACCATGCCCATCTACTGTGGATGATCAAGCTTCCCAACTCTTATGCATTCTGCTCAAAGTAACAACTGTGTACGCGGTTTTCTAGATATTTATGCAATCCCCTTTCATAGTTCATGAATCGTTGAGAAAATAGACGTAGATTCGATACTTGTCAAGAGACGAGCCCGTCACAGGATTCTGCCTAAAATTGCCAACAGTGGGGTTGATTACTTCCGAGGTTAAAACCAGCCTGCAAGTCAAGACACAGGAATCATGCGATGTATGTGTGTAGAGATATACTGTATATATTCACACAACTTTTCTTGTCTCCACAAATCCATTATGCTGCGTACACAGCATGTTGCGAGTGTACATGAATTAAAATAATGTGCATGCAACTATTATACATCGATTTGACAACATGGAGTCGTAGAAGATGCACTTTTTAAACGCTATCTTTTATGACATTTAAAACATGGTATCAACACCTTTTTCAATAACCTTTCTCTCTTTTTGTGGTTTGTTGAGTTTAATTTAGTATCTTTACATGATTATTCATAGCATCATTCAGTATTGATATAGATCATCATTATTCATTGAAGGGGGTTATCATCATCATTACTCTTCTATAGCTCCAAAGGTTGTAAACCTTACGAGGGAAAACTTGGATTTCATGTGGCTAAATTTGGCTGCTACCACACTACATTGTCAACGTTTTAATAGCTTGCAGTTGCTTTCGAATTTCAATAGGCCTTGTTCACCAAAATGCATACTTTAGCAGAGGATTTAAAGTGCCAGGAATAAACATTTTCTAGCATTACCTAGTGGATGAGGTTATTACCCCATAACAAAAGCATTTTTCATGTCCTGTTGTCATTTTCATGTTTTTTTTTTTTATTATTTCTTGAATTGCTTCTCGTATAACAATTGAAGGAGGTTTTCCTATGATTGGTATAATCTTCCAGTCGTTAGTGGAGTTTTTTCTAATACGAATAGGCGGTATCAAATAGTCGTGCCGATATCGGGTTCTGGCAGATATCCGATACTACCTTCCCGACCAATATCGGAAAGGGCATTTATAACCGGACTGCAAATAAGGGCAAATGCAAGTATGATAAATCTAGAATAGATTTGTTTACATTTGGTCACATTCACAATTAAAATTGCTGTTTCGCCCGCCGCTGACCGAACAATCGGTACGCGACTATGAGGGTGACCCAACACACGATGCATTTGAATATAGGAACATTTCTTGGGAACGAGCCAAAATTGATTTCTACGGTGACCGAGAATGTTGAGCTCCGAGTACTGCATTAACATGTAATCCACTTTGCATATCATACACTGCAGAGAGAGACATCTGTGTATTATCTATATACATATGGGTGTATTCACAGATGTGTATATATACCTCTTGTGTGTATATATAGATATATATATATATATATACACACACACACTTAGGTGCTAAGGTTTCATACTTGTTGCAGCTTCTACATAAGTAGCATGTTATGATGGACACTGAAAAAACATTTTAGTTCTACAATCGTATGAAAGTGATCTACTAACATTATGAAGATGTAATAACCATTTATTTGTGATATGGAGAGAATGCAAAGATCTAGAATGTTTACAGAAAATCAATTTTACTTTTGTTCAAAGTTGACAATTTGCACACTGCTGTACTTGTGGAAAGTTTTTAAAAAAAGTAACAAGTGAATTTTACCAGCGTCAATATTTTGTCCAGACCTTTGCCCCGACTGGCTTCAAATCCTAGGATGACTCTGGCTATCTGCTTGAATATATATGATGGTATAAACAGGTCTTCAGCAGTCAACATTTGGTATTTTTTTTTTATTAAGCAATGATATCTTGCTTCACAATATCCAGTTACTGTTGCATACATTTATGAGACGATGAGAAAGTATTTTTTAACAATTGAAATTACTGAATTACTTCCACTGCTAGTTTGCATTAAATGGATTGCTTCCACCAGTAGTTACTGTAGGAATTTATACTGTATATACTAATACTGCATTCTTCATGGGTAGCTTCCACCAGTAGTTACTGTATATACTACTACCGACACTGCATTCTTCATGGGTAGCTACCATCAGTAGTTACTGTATACTACTACTTACACTGCATTCTTTCTTCATGGGTAACTTCCACCAGTAGTTACTGTATATACTACTACTTACACTGCATTCTTTCTTCATGGATAGCTACCATCAGTACTTACTGTATATGCTACTACCGACACTGCATTCTTCAAGGGTAGCTACCATCAGTAGTTACTGTATACTACTACTTACACTGCATTCTTTCTTCATGGGTAACTTCCACCAGTAGTTACTGTATACCACTACTTACACTGCATTCTTTCTTCATGGATAGCTACCATCAGTAGTTACTGTATACTACTACTGACACTGCATTCTTTCTCCATGGGTAACTTCCACCAGTAGTTACTGTATACTACTATTGACACTGCATTCTTTCTTCATGGGTAGTTACTGTATACTACTTACACTGCATTCTTTCTTCATGGATAGCTACCATCAGTAGTTACTGTATACTACTACTGACACTGCATTCTTTCTTCATGGGTAGCTACCATCAGTAGTTACTGTATACTACTACTTACACTGCATTCTTTCTTCATGGATAGCTACCATCAGTAGTTACTGTATATACTACTACTGACACTGCATTCTTTCTTCATAGCTACCATCAGTAGTTACTGTATACTACTACTGACACTGCATTCTTTCTTCATGGGTAACTTCCACCAGTAGTTACTGTATACTACTACTGACACTGCATTCTTTCTTCATAGCTACCATCAGTAGTTACTGTATACTATTACTGACACTGCATTCTTTCTTCATGGGTAACTTCCACCAGTATTTACTGTATACTACTACTGACACTGCATTCTTCATGGGTAGCTACCATCAGTAGTTACTGTATATACTACTACTGACACTGCATTCTTTCTTCATGGATAGCTACCATCAGTACTTACTGTATATACTTCTACTGACATTGCATTCTTCATGGATAGCTACCATCAGTAGTTACTGTATACTAGTATTGACACTGCATTCTTCATGGGTAGCTTCCACCAGTGGTTACTGTATATACTTCACTGCATTCTTTCTTCATGGATAGCTACCATCAGTAGTTACTGTATACTACTACTGACACTGCATTCTTTCTTCATAGCTACCATCAGTACTTACTGTATATACTACTACTGACACTGCATTCTTCATGGGTAGTTTCCACCAGTAGTTACTGTATATACTACTACTGACACTACATTCTTTCTTCATGGATAGTTTCCACCATTAAATGTACTACTACTGACATAGCTTCGAGCCGTATTTACTATAGGCATTATACGTACTACTACGAACAATACTGCATTCTTCATGGACAGCTTCCACCAGTAGTTTACTATATTAAGGGTTAGGAAGCCTCATAAAGAAACCCTGTTCGTGTTGCTTTATCAAGCCTTCTCTTTTCGACTAATGTCCAGAAGATACGAGGCAGGCTATACCCATCTATCCCATCCTGCTCCCGGGACCGCCATTTAACATCCCCATCTGACGGACGTGAATGAACCTCGATCTTTGACCACTTTCTCAAAGACCGAGAGAAACCTGTTCATTACCACTGCACTGCAGCTGTTCTGAGCAAAGTTATTGCGACACAAACCCGACGAAAATCCAACCAAATTGCTAAACACCATGGAAGACTTCACCCATCACCACTTCTAGTTAGGCATTAAATGTACTACAGCATTCTTTATGGGTAGCATAGTATGTACTACTACTGACATAATGTAATCTTCATGGATAGCTTCCAGCAGTAGTTAGGTATTATATGTACTACTGCTGACATACCGGATTCCCCCCAGCGTAGTATGTACTACTACTGATATACTGCATTCTTCACGGATAGCTTCCAGCATAGTACGTACTACTACTGACAATGTATTCTTCATGGATAGCTTCCAGCATAGTACGTACTACTACTGACAATGTATTCTTCATGGATAGCTTCCAGCAGTAATTACTGTATGCATGCAATGTATATACTACTACTGATATACTGTATTCTTCATGGATAGCTTCCAGTGTAGTATGAACTACTACTAACAATGTTTTTCAATTTTTCCAACATGGACAGCCTCCATCAGCTGTGACCTGCAGCTAGGTTCTTTAATGTTGACTGATCCAGCAACAATAACGCAACAGTTTTCTCAACCAGAGAGAAGTTTATCCGCATATCTCTGGTTTAAGTTCCGTAAATCTAGGACAATTTGAAGGCATCGGTGGAAGACGAGGGCGTCTGGTAGATGGGTGAGGTAGAGGAACCTCTCTAGGAGACCGGTCAAGTTAGACTGTAACTCGGCAACAACTGCAGCATCTTGTAAGCCTTTACGATCTAAAGAAAAACAGGATGTAAATCATAACTACACAAATACATGCCACGAAATTGACTACTCGGCCTAACTTTCTCTGATTTTTACTGATACATTCTAACTGTCGGTATACTCAACTCTTCATTTTCATAGACCAAACATGAGCCTGGTATCACTTTACTGATACATTCTAACTGTCGGTATACTAAACTTCATTTTCATAGACCAAACACGAGCCAGGTATCACATAGACCAAACGCTAGCCAGGTATCACTAAATCTTTACTGATACATTCTAACTAACGGTATATTAAACTTCATATTCATAGCCCATACATGAGCCCTGGTATCACTGACACATTCTAACTGATACATTCTAACTGAAGGTATATTAAACTTTGTTTTCATAGACCAAACACGAGCCAAGCCAGGTATCACTAAATCTTTACTGATACATTCTAACTGACGGTATCTTATACATGCACTGTTCATTTAAATAGACCAAACATGAGCCTGGTATCACTAAATCTTTACTGATACATTCTAATTGACGGTATGTATACATGTACTGTTCATTTAAATAGACCAAACATGAGCCTGGTATCACTAAATCTTTACTGATACATTCTAATTTACGGTATATACATGTACTAGCTGTTCATTTAAATAGACCAAACATGAGCCAGGTATCACTAA
>JAODAG010099206.1:1809-13827 GCA_027574785.1 Orphnurgus asper
AGTCTTTATGAGCCGATGAGGTTTTCTAACCTTGCTATGCAAATTAAAGTATGATCAAGGTAAATGATTTTACCCATTTTGTTAACTTACATCTTTCTTCCTCATTGTAGGCCGGTACTACCACAGAAAGATCAATAGATGCTGGGGAAAACAGACTTGGAAAGTCGACCCTCACGTTATCTTTATTTGGGTCTTGATACGATTTCTCATGTAGATATCTGTTCAGGTCGGGAGGAGGGGATGTGAAGAAAAGGAACATAATGACCTGTAGAGGGAAACAAAAGAACAATGAGAAGGTGGATGAACTCTCTTATAACCACACCAACTTTAGGTATACACAGTACTTTCAAGATTATTCACAATTTAGACTATAGAACTGTACCAATGAGTAGACTGCAGGCTGCCTTGTGAGAAGTTTAAGGGAACAGAAACATTAACTTAAAGCCCTTTCCTGAGGAATAATATTAGCCTTCGGGCTGACAGATTGTACAATTAACTGCTTGATATATAATGATTTAGCATAACGGAGTGTAGGCTAAAATCCCGTAGGTTTTGCTTATATCCATGTAATTTCCTACAGGGTTTTTTTGGTAGGAAATTTTGTGGGTTTGTTTTGTAAGGGCTGTGTAGGTAATTAAATTATTAATTATTTATGGTGGCATACTGTGTACGATACTACCAGACTCTGAGGTAGTTGTTTCAAGAAATGCTAACCGTAGCACTTCATTAAGCGAATGCCGCATTCGCCATAGATCCGGTATAATTTGTTCTTACATTCGTAGACACTTTGGATGTGATTCCATCTTTATTATCATAAATGTGTTTTAATGTGTTTCGAATGGTGCGGGGTACCCGCGTTGACTACTCCGTTGTATTTTGGTAGTAATTCTGAAACAGATGTAGCTCATTCATTCAGCCTAATGAACATTAAATGCCATAAAGCCCCAGGTCAATGGCCTTAGCAATCCCAATCGAAATAGGGTTGTGCCTGGGTTAGGTGGGTGAGTTGGCCGTTTTTTGAAAGCGTTCTTTGGTTTTTAGATTCCCAGGTCCTTTCTTGGGAGGGTTTTCTTTAAAAAAAAAAAAACGCTACCCGAGAAAATGACTTACCAAAACAATAGCAGCTATAGGCAATAGACATCCCACGAATAACAGCGAGACCAATACAGGGACCATTTTGACCCTACTACAGTAGTAGTACTAAATAATTAAAAGACTAAAAGAAAATTGTGGCACAGGAAACCACAATGTTGCCCAGGAAGGCGGGACTGAGCTACGTTGTGCGCTTCCTACAACGTTAGTACGTGTTCAGCGATCAGCTCACATTGCACAATGCACACTACCCAACGTGTCATCTCTATATCAGAATACAATGTAAGTCGAAGGGGTCACATACATTACATATATCCCATTACAGCCGTAGATACGTTTATCGTTTTGTGAGTTGAAAGCGACGACGTATCTAACATTTTAAATGTCGGGTCGGCGGGTATCATGAATTTACCTAAACATGTCGCTGTTCAACTATGACCGGGCGGTGGAATCGGAGGAGGAGTCAAGGCATAAATATGAAACGTATATAACAAAGCAGCATTTATTATTTCATCATTATTTCACTGATCATGTGACGGTCACATATGGTGGTGTTGCTCGGTGTACTAAATGCTGAAGTCGATGATTCAGTCCCCTCCCCCACCCCTCCCCCACCACCAGAGGGTACTAATAATGACACTAAGTAGTACATAGTAGGCTACCAATACTAAATCACCTGATTCTGCATGTTTCAAGGGGAAGATGCAATATTTACGGGAAAAGTAGTGCCAGGGGTACTAAATAATTACTACCCTGCTAGCTCCCGGTCTCGGCCCCACGGTACCCTTCAGTTTCCCCTCTCAGCCGGCATGTGGCAGAGACAAACTAAGCCGTCGGACATGATCTAAATATGTCGGGTCAGTGCACTGGTTCAGACTTGACTGACCGACTTGACTAATGACCCTTGGGACAATCAGTGGGATTTGCCACTACATGGCTATCACCGACTGTGTCAGCTATAGTGTCAGCCGCAAAGGGCTTTGCGGAGAATCATGGACCCGTCGTGGTGACTGAGCCGTCAGCCTTCTCTCCGCCAGGTTGAACTTGAATGTTTTAGAGTCACGGTATAGAATGGCGGTTTGTTTTACTTACTCTGTCAGTTCGCCGGTATTTATGAATTAGGAGACCCTGCCCCGGCGGGCGCCCTCACTCCGGGCTCCCAAGAAAGAAATTGCATGAGATCTACCTACTACCAAACAACCACTACACAATCCACAAGCATCATGCAATAATGTCAACCAATGCACTTCCCAGCCCCTAGTCCCCAGCCCGACCATTTAACTTGCCGAGTGGACGGTAGCGCCATATGACTCTGGTTGACTCGTACATAGCCCCCACGGGTACCCATTAACCAGTGCGGGCCGTCTTTAATTATTTACTTTACACATGCACCACAACAGCTACTACAACATACCAGGATCTTAGCCAAACCGGGGCCGCCTCGGAATTAGACAAGCATCAAATGTAACAGCCAAATGTAACACTAGTTTTGTTGTTTTGTCATGATTCACAATAGAGAATTCACGGCTAGACATTTTGTTACCAAAACGCCATCTGCATACATTAAGGTTGCGCCCTCGGATTAGGTTGCGCCCTCAGTTTAGGTTTTAGCCTTCGGTTATATGTACGTAGTAAATCCTGTATTTCGTAACAATCGGTCTAATCATTACACAAAATGCTCAAATGTGATAGCAGGTTGTGTCCGCATCATTAATTATGTAATATAATCAGTATATAGGCTGGCGTGTTTTCGTCCCATGAGTTCAGTTGGGGAAGGACAGAGGATGGCGGAGAAGGAAGAAGTGAATTAAGATTATTCGTCACTCAGAAAAAGCCTCTTATTTTCACAGACACATTATAGGCCAACTATCACGATACTGACCAAAAGAGTCGGGGTCCGAAAAATATGCCCACCGCCCGGGGTTATAAATAACTGACGTGATATCGCTGACTACCATAGTCATATAGGCTATCTTATCCCAAAATATCACTTACCGGTATGTCGCTGCCGGTGGAGAAGCAAGGTTTTTGCCCGAATCTTCTTTACCAAAGTTGCTGTTGGCGTATTATTATGTAAACCAGCCAGTGTTTCTCAACCCGGGCCGGCCCCGAGGTGCCCACCCGGGGGGGGGGTGGTACTGTAGGTGATACTGGAAATTTCTTCTGGTAATAAACAAATTCTTGGCCAGGTAATGAAATTAAAGCTGAGGCTGTAGAATGTGACGGTGGTACTGCCACAAGAGTCCTGATCTCGTCTTTCCATTCAATTGTCATTTCAATGCAGTTTCATGTAAATGGCTCCAGATTTCAAACGTCCCCCCCCCCCCCATCCATCCGACGGACGTAAGTTTACTTCGATCTCCGACCACTTTCTGTAAAGACCGAGGGAGGTGAGAGGACGTTATTGCACCATCAATGAAACCCAGCCAAGGAAAATCACCATGATGGAAGACCACAATCATCACCACTGCAATGCAACTGTGCTGAACATGCCATGTCTAGGGGGGGGGGGGGGTCGACCCTCTATTGTTTGTATATTAATGAATTAGGCATCACTGACATTACACCGGTGCGCATCTAGAGACATGACAATAATAAAACATTTAAAGGGAATGGGGAAAACCAATTATGCCCCTCCCCAGTAGGCGGTTTCACGTCTACCTCAATTACAAAGGAGGTTTTATAGGAGGTATAATACCCAGTAAATCTAACTACTGAAAGGGGGAAATCTACTGCAAGTAAAGAAAGAGTACTCAAAAAACCACAAAGAGCATGTCCATTAATTAAACCATTTATTGTACGTCCCCAAGTGGCACCTCATGTGACCATTTATGTATGAGGAGCATCCCGCTATTAATTTCACTACTTCTCATCATGATTTAAAACTAATTTTAGTAATTTAAAACAACTGATACCAGATCAATCAACTTTATCATGATTTAATCATCGGCTAAAATGAACATTTCAGGTCAAAAGTATTACGTATTTACTTTAAATATTATTTTCAACCGAATTATCAACAGATATCAGACAAGTAAATCATACATTACGGTAGCCTTGACTGGTGGAAGACCAGTAAGTAAAGGTTTTATGAACTGAAACATTTAGAAATGTGGTTAGAATTCTCTTCTGGTTTCAACTATCTTTAACCATTTTTAAAACAAAAAAAATGTAGCATGTTTCAGGGCTAATCATTGCGAAGTTATGTTCTCCATGTAGTTCTGCTGCAAAATACTTGTAACACATCTATCTTTGAGTGGTCTCTTTGTGAACTCTAGCAACCAAAACTCTTCCCCAGCAAAATAGTGAATAATGAAATTTCAACTTAACAAAGCAATCAAATTCATATTATCTCAAAGCTTCGACCAAAGATGATACTTGTCTTGCACCTTATTCTGTAAAATTCGGGCAAAATAGTGATAATCATTGATAAAAACTATTCTTTTTTTCTTTCTTCAAACGTTGTCCCCATTGCAATGATTGTTGGATGTTGCATTTAACTGATATTAAAAAAACACAAAAGAGTTAAACATTTTCATTTAAACTGGCAAATGAAAAAAATTGGTTCCAGTCGCAATACATTGGAATGCTATGTCCGAGAATAATGTCAACCAATTAACAAAAGTATTTCTAATCTTAAAACATCAATTGGACAAAACTATTCCTCCTTTAATCAAATTTCGATTTCAATAAAAAATAACAGGTTTTTATTTTTATTTAAAACTTTCAGGAAAACTAATTTGAAGGATAAAAGAATAAATCAATTTCTTCAATGTGTGATACATAAAGCCAGTGGATGGAGCAAATCCCTTCCAATCTTTCCAGTCAAGTAAATGCTATATTTTGTATGTCAATATATAATATATATATATGATATATATATGATATCATATATATATTCTCTCTGATCGTTAATTGTTATGAGCGGTACACTGGCATTTATAACAGTTGAGGGAGAAACTTGCCTGTCGAGACTTGAACTGCTAAATTTACAGGCTAATTATAGGAAATGACCAGCACACATTTTTAACGAGGGTCACATATCAAGATGCTAAATAAATCCACTCCCCATCTCAAAAAGCCGTTTTAATATGATCCTTATTCACAACACTTCACAACCACAACAAATTATTATTGTAGAAGCATTTATTCTCAGTCCAAACACAAAAAATAAACAAAATCATTTCATAGGTTAAAATTATGCACGGAATAACAAAAATACACTAGACATAAATGCTCTAAAATGATTTATACTCAATAAATATGTTTTTACAAGGTTTTTTTCCAACATTTTTTTTTTTTTTACAACTTTTCCTTTTTACAAGATTTTACAGGACTGCCAGTAAAAAGGAGCTATCTACAACCCAGAAGATACTTTCCACTTGTCAGATCGGACAGAAATCCCCCTGGACGACAGGAACTGACAATGAAGAGCACCATAAATACCAAAATCACACAAGAAAACTAAATAACCATGCAGAATCATTAATGCCATACAATACCTTAAATAATACCTTAATTAATACCTTAAATAATACCTTAAATAATACCTTAAATAATACCTTAAAATATTATAAAAATTGCTTCTCTGTGACTTCTCTCAATATCCCAAAATTCCACAACTCACCACCTCTACCATATAGGAAGAGAACAGAAACAAGTAGGTGCATGTACAAATGTCAAACTATATACAAGTTTTGTGAAACTCCATCCACAGTGACATCCCAAATGTGTTTAACGTGATAATTATTTGTGCTTCACATTACAGCAGACATTTTTACTTGGAAGTTTGGAGAAAAATAATCAAAGGGAACTTACATCTGGCACAAAATGTCTACATGTCGTTCAACTTGAACTATTCGACATTATTCTACACGGCATGTGTGTGCCATCCTTTGACCCCTCCTCGGTCCCCCCCTCCCCCACCTATCAACAGAACTACAGTGTTAATGAGTTCACAGTATCCTAGAGGATGTAGGAATTGAGTACGTTTCGTCTCCATTCAGGCAGGTCGGCTTTAGATGACGTCAGATAAGACTGACATAATATAACAATACATAATAAAAATACAATGTCGTCGTATAATAACCCAGACAAGCATTATGCGGACTTACTACAGGCAATGTTTATAACATACACCAGTCATTCGTTCATTACGATCGCTCGGTAGGTTTCGACATCACTGACGATGCCAATTCATCGAAAGAGTAATTCAAGGTGCTATCAAAACCGGACGTTAATCCATCTGAAGGTTTCCATTGGAAGCTAATTTAGTAGCCCAACAAAAAACTTATATCCCACATAACACTCCATAAGCCATTACAGTAGACAGTCAGAACTGCAGCAATTGTCTCTGTGGGATATGCAGATAAAATATAAGTTTATCTCTAGCTACGAGTTCAAGAATCACGCCCCCCTGGCTCCATGAACTCATTTTTCAAGAAGGCTGGGAATGTGTTACAAGCAATCCCGTCTAATTAATTTAAGTATGTGGGTCGACACTTATTAGAGGTATTATTCTTACAGTACAATGCGGACTGCACATGAAAATGAGCCGTTCATCATTTCATACCACAAAGGCGATTAAAATCCATGCAGAATCTCCGTGTTTAAGAACCTCGTTAGGGTTCGTTAGCCAGTCGACCCAACAATCTTACAGCCGTGTGCACAATGTATAATTATAGTTGGTCAAAATAAAAAATACACAAGTACAAACCAAATCTGCAAGCAGCGTGGAGTCTACGTACGAGGAAAAGTGTCCTGGTGAGTGAACATTGGAAGCATACTATCCCACGGCACCGAGTGCAAAACTCACTGATCGATCCACTTCCCAGCCCCAGTCTAATCAAACTGTGAAGACCTGCAGATCATTGGTTGAGTGTAGTGCCACGTAATGTGTAGCAGCAATGGCAGCATATGCCGTCACCATCGCGCTAAACTGATCCACTTCCCAGCCCCAATCTAATCAGACTGCGAAGACCTGCAGATCATTGGTTGAGTGTAGTGCCATGTAAAGTGCAGCTCGTGCCTCTGTTGGAAGTATAGCCTTCCCCCAAGAATTAACCGGTGCGGCCCACCCTTAACAACACAGATACTAACACGCATGACCTTAGCCAATAGGCCGAGAAGCATTAACAGTTTTTGTATTATGAAATATTCAATTAATGACATATACCAGCCCCAGACTGCCTTCTCTATGGAGGTACTACGATAGCCCAACTAATCCAGGCTTGTAAGTTCTTCGTGCATAACGTACCTCTCAACTCAGTACCCACTCTTGGACGTCATTACATGAAGTGCTACGTAACCAACGCCAAATCTTGGTTAGACGGCAAATATAAAAGACTATTCGATAATCGTATAGCAAACATTAACATCAACCATGCATGCCTTAATTGTCGTAAATAAGGAAAACACGTGTAAATCCATACAATTTGGAATCAAGCTTTACAAGTTTCATTTACAACGACGACGGTTACCACAAGGCTGCCCATGAAGTGTAGCAAATAAGAAATTAAAAACAACAGCTGCTTTTGGTTCTAAATCCCTCCTGTTGTTGTTGTTATTTGCTGGGGGAAACAGAAAGACCTCCCTCTGGAACATTTCCCTGAGTTAATGCAGAGCCCCCTCCCCGACCCCATTCCCGGCTGAGGGGGGAGAGGCCGGGAAAAATGTGATTAATCGTTTTCAAACCTGACCGAGTTGAGAGGAGGGTTCTCCATGACCAACGAACGTATGATATTCTGATGAAAAATATTTCACCACCACTAAGACCCCCCCCCTGCCCCTTCTCCTCTTCATGAGAGGATCAAAGGGTGCACACATAATAATTATTAAGTAGTCACCTACCATGTGTAACCTTTTGCTTACAGCCAAGACGCAGCCATTTGAGAAGAACGCAAAAGCAACAAAGTCCTACGTACTCCGTGAGAAGGTCACCTTGACGAATTCATTTATCGTGGAACCAAAGTGACTTGTAATATCGCTAACCGTCCAAAAAAAATAAAAAAGTATCAGCTATAGGCTTAGCATAGTTAAGCATTAAACAAACTTTAACTCTTCTTAACCTCAAGGTTCAACCAATTTTAATGTTAGGTGTAGCAAATTGGTACTTTTACAAAATTGAATTACTATTTATCGCACCAACACCATATATATACACTCCTTTCCAACACTGTCCTGGAATTCTTTTGATTTCCATAACAGAAAATATATCAACTTTGCCTCTTAGCCGAACAGTTGAAAAAAAAATAAAAAGGTCTAAAATAACCCATATTTTCATTAAGTTCTTTTCTAGTAAAACCAGATGTCCTTTATACAATGACCAAAGACTTCCTGAAAAGAGTCTAAAACAAGTTTATTTACAATAAATCACATTTCTATACAGACAAACAACAAGAAGAAGAAGAATAAGAGGGGAAAAAAAAACTCTGCATGCCCTTATTTGTTGGTAAAAGAGAAACGACGACAAATCGCTACAGACGCACGCTTTAAAAATAATTAAATTAGGTAAAACTTTAATGCAACTTTGGAAGGGTGGTGTTAATACAAGCAGTCGTAACTGGAAAAGTGAAATCTGTTAATGCATCATTGTCCACTGATGGGATTCCATGGGATGGAATTGCCTTGCCCTAACAAAACCCCACACGCAACAAGCCCTACTACGCCCCCCCCCCCCCGGCCCCCGGCCGTATTATGATCAAGGTGACGCCTTCTTTAGCTTACCCTCAACGTGGCAAAGGGGTTGCAAGTATGTAAGCCTTCCTCGAGCGTCTTGCAGTTTTCCCTCCTGCAAGACCTCCGGGGTGGAGGCGCGACCCTCCGCGGGCCGTTGTCCCCGTATATCTCTTCGTTGTAGAGACGCTTTATGCTGTCGGAGATGTCGTCGTCCGTCTCGCCGGCAATCTTGCGCTTGGCCGATTTAGCCGAAAGACTGCCGCCGCCGCCGCCGATGGGAGTCGTCCCTGGAGCTTTGCCGTTCGGAGATGCAGAGAGGTCCCCTGGAGGGTAGAGACGCTGGCCGTACAGGGTGGACACGATCGACTCCCGGCAGCGGATCAACTGTTGACTATCGATCTGGCGTTGCAAAAAAAAGGGGGGGGGGGAGGAAAAATCGTTACCCAAGTCTTTCGCTGGAATAACTACTCGCGGGCAAATTTTGAATGTGCATTGGTATCTCATCGATAATGTTAAACCTGTAAACTAATGCGAGAGGGGATATTGCAAAGGGGGATTTTCGCCCTTGGAATTTTACCGAGGGGGGAAGGGAAGGGGGAGGTCGCTGCTGGCTATAAGTCTTTCGGTACCTACCCCTACGAGCCGCTGCATGACGATGGTGACAGAGAGCCAGTCCTTGGTCAGCACCTCCAGTGCCAGGCTCAGCAGGCTGACGGCAATGGCCGACCCGCGGAACCCGCTCAGCTTGTGGTCCGCGATGCTCTTGCACAGCTGGCCGGTCAGTAGCGCCAGGTGGCGCGACGGTGTCGTGTGGGGCAGGTCGTCCAGGAGCCAGGGCCTCTGGGAGAGGAGCGTCGCATGGAACTGTAACGACAGGCGAGATGATCTGTCATTGATTAGTACTGTTACTATGGCAACCATAGAGGGATCAAAGAGCGATGCAATAATAATATTTTAACAATAACCACATCCCCCCCCCACTACAGAAGAGATGATCAGTCATTGACGATCGTTACTACCCTGTGAGGCAACCCCCCTAGGTTAAGAGCAATGCACTATCGATCTATTGACAACAAGCATGCCCCATTCTTTAAAAAGAACAACGTTTAACACTCACAATCTGCAAGAAGTCCAGTCCAGTGACATGGTTGATATCCCACTTCAATTTGTCGAGGATGACTCTTTCCATTCGGAGCACCTCGGCGACGGAACACCCGCACTTGCTCTCATTGACCATATCTTGAGTAGCCGGCACATCCTGGATGAAGGAGAAACAAAACGTTAGAGCAAAATAAAAATCACACAAGTTTAAGGAAACTTCTTAAACGGTCACGTCCAACGGTAGTCGAGGATTTACCATCGGGAGAGACCGCGCCCCAAAGACTATGCGTACACCGGGGAACGCTGGTAAAGACTAGAAGGTGTACGGAGAGACACCAGCTCATGGATGTATAAAAGTAGCGTCCACACCGTGCATCAGGCTTTCAAGGATGAAACGTTCTTATTTGGCGAGAAAAATGGCGTCGCTGATGTTGCCGAACTTGAAAGAATTTCGAGCTAATCGTTGCCAAGCAGACAATTGTTAATTGAATAAAATGTATGTATCTAATAGTAGTAACGAGGAGGAAAAGGACACGGAAAACTCACAGCATCGTTAACACGTATACAGCTCCCAAGTCCGGAACATAAAAGGTGTCTTGTACAAGTTCACTAAAAGTGCACGCATAAACTTTATATGCATGAGAAGGATGTCTATAGCCCTCCTCGGGGTAATAATACGCTTCAAAATGTCTTTGTCGATGTAACAGAAAACTAGACCACTTGTTGCTTTCGATACTATTTTGATGAATGTTACTGCAGTAGGAACCACTTACTTCGTTTTCCTCTTTCATCTTTGCGGCCAAGAAGAAACAGCTGATGGCTATGCACCTCACATACTTTGGCCTTGCCTGAAATTAAAAAAAGCAAACATTATAAAGATTTGTACAAAAACTTATATTAATTAATTATATTATATTAATTATTCTATTTGTGACCAAATGCAGACTACATTTATGAGTGCACGGGGATGGCGGTACATAGTACTACACATGCGAAATCCTTGTACCATAACTTGCGACGCAAGTTGTCAGCCCTGCCAGCGAGACTTACGTGACAGTACAAGATTTGAGGAAACATTTACCTTAAAAGAACACAAGCTTATATGACGACGCTATTTACAGAAATATGTTGACCGTTAGCTGTGCTACACAGTTAACAAGATTGGTCAACCGGAAAGTGAATTACACAAAAATATGCACACCCTTACTACAGAAAATTGTCTTCAAAAATCAATATAATATTTGTACGAAGTTACGAAAAGTGTCCAAACTACGCACGGAAGGAATAAGAAAATGGCACCTTTTACCTTAACAACATGCAAGAACTGATCAAGAAGAGCAACGGCGAGTGTATAAGTTTCAGGACTGAAGCCGAACTGGGCGGTCAGTTCTAAGAGCCACATGATCGCCTCGTTCCGCTGTGATGGTTGGATCACCAGATTATTCTGCAAGGGGCGAGAATTAAAACGACTGCACTGACCCACTGTACCTCACAATCGTCAGAAGCAAGAATAAAGCAAAGAGGATAAACCATATAGCCACAATGCCGTAGACATTATGCAACATTTGTGTTCCATTACCATGGGCTTAGAAGCTTGTCACTATCGAGAGTTGGACATGAGGCAAGTGTAAAAGAGAGTAGGAAATTCCTCCATAAGAGACAATCGTAAAAGTTGAATGCAAAATGATGTCCGGGGCGATCGTGGATGTATACACCAGCTTTAAGGAGACTCGTTTCAAACATTGTTCAGAGGTCAACCATGGATTTATTCTAATACATGGATCAGTGTGGAAATTTGTATTGATAATCTTTTTAAAATTTATCAATACTGAAACAAATCTTCTACACTGTATACACAGTAATACCTAACAAGTTTATTCAGTGAATTTTGAACATTAGTGCAAATAAATGTTCAGCCATTAAACTTACCTTCTCTGGATATTGAGAGGTCTTCAAGTCCAGGGGAGCGGGAATAGCCAATTTCCTTTCTTTGACGAGGGCCTTACGTAGCATGGCATTCAGCTCCCCTGCCTTCAGACTATTATTGCCAGGAATTGCTAACATTTTGGTTGATAGCATCACTGACAATAACAGCACCGACCTGTGAATAAACAAGGTTATAAGAGGTATCTGGATATGTTTTGTTTC
>JAODAG010099317.1:0-15773 GCA_027574785.1 Orphnurgus asper
TACTTTAAATGAATGTATTTCCTGTGTATAGATGCATAAACTATGGAAGTAATGAAGACTAAGCTGCTTGTATACAAGCAAGTATACTGTACAGTATGTGAATACCAAAACTAGTGATTGATTAATACACTGTACAGTGTATGAGTTCTATAACTGGTGATTGATAAATACGTACTATTCAGTATGTGAGTACCGAAACTTTATTAATTAATACATACTGTACAGTATGTGAGTACCACAACTAGTGATTAATAATATTATAAATACTGTACAGTGGATGAGTACTAAAACTAGTGATTGATAAACACGTACTATGCTGTACATGAGTACCGAAACTATTGATTGATTAATACATACTGTACAGTATGTGACTGGATAGTGAGTAAATGTTCATCAATCATTCACTACTCACATACTTCTATTTAGCTTGGGTTCCCAAGTCTACACCTCAAGTCGTGTTTGTGGTTGTCGTTTAATATTTCAGAGTACTGGAGGATCCCAGCCTCCACGAAGGATATCAACAAGAGTTTACTTAACTTACGATGTCTGCGCTTAAATGGGAACTATTTTAAAAGGTACGAGTCTACTATTGTCTTGTCGCACATACATTGTTAGAACTCTTTCAGTTTACACATCTGGGTTGAACAGGGTCCTAGAGGACTTGTCCTTCGATCCTGTGTTTGTGAACAATAATCAACATACATGTGTTTGAGAGCTGTGGCAGTCACTAGGAGTAGCCGACCGTTGTATATCCTATGTTTGAAGTATGTACTTCATGTAAGACCGCCTCAAGTATGGCGTATGTACATGTGTATGTAGATACTAGCCTACACCCTAACTAATACACAGTCATGTTTGTATCCTATATTTGAGGCGGTCTCCGATGAAGCGAACATCGTAAAATGAGCACCTTTTTCGAAACCGCTGAGAATAGTCATTTCATGGCTGCAGGTAGTAGGCATTGAATGTTGAGTAATAATGTTGGTCAACTAAAAAATAGTCTAGGGATTTCCATGATTCCACATGTTGTGATGATTGTCACAGGGAACCACTGTACTATTTAATGTCATGTAGAGGCTAGCTAACGTCGTCCTACAGGCTACAGTAGTACGACAATTATTCAATGGTTCAATTATTGTTTGCAAGCTACTGTACGTTTGTGCTGAATTACTGCTCATTACTATGACGGTTTACCACGTTTATACCAACGTATCCCAATCAAAATACAAAGAGAACATCTCTGTGATTTCTGTGATCGTGGAAAATCTGAGGCTCTAATATAATAATTCCACAAAATG
The DNA here is from genome assembly GCA_027574785.1 of Orphnurgus asper. Lineage (NCBI taxonomy): Eukaryota > Metazoa > Echinodermata > Holothuroidea > Elasipodida > Deimatidae > Orphnurgus > Orphnurgus asper. Next base: position 1,299 of record JAODAG010099317.1, read on the forward strand.
TCAGATTTTGCAATAAGCTAGACAGATAAGTAGATAAATATGTATGGGGAAAGTACATTTAGTAACCAGCCAGTCTGGGTGCAGGTCAAATGTCATTTCTGATAAAAGTCTGAAAACTTTTTAAAGCTTGGTCAAATTTGTTACATGTAAATGGTACGTCTTAGTAGCTGCATGAACCCTTTTGTTATTGATGGAGGTCAAATGCCATTTGAGGTCAACAGAAGTCAAAGTTGTAAGACCAATCATGACATACTGTAGGGGTTGCCCTTGAAGTGGTTAATCTTGCTCACCATGGTCACGGCTAAAGCACAGGGCCCCTTGATGGCTTCATGGTGGTTCGCGTGCCTAACTCATAATAGTGTGATGAAATATGCATAGTACCTAGGTTATCAAATTCATCCTTTTCATTATTCACCTCACAACATTTAGGCAGCTTGTCAAGTTCAGGACACTGATACTACAGTAACTTGGTTTGATTGAACATTTGAGGTCACAGGTTAAAGAACACTTGCATATATTACTCAAGTGCACAGCTGTTACTTTAAAGTTTCGGCTTTATTGATTTGTTTTGAACAGGTGGGAAGAAATTGGGAAACTGAACCAGCTGCCGTCTCTTCAAGCATTAATATTATCCAACAATCCGTTGGAAAACATAACCACCTACATTCCCCCTTCGCCAAGGAAGGTGACATCTCCTCGCAAGCTGGACAACAGCCCCAGGAGTAAGAGGCTAGAGGGCTCTCCCCTTCCCAAGAGAACACGCACAAAGAGCAACGGGGAAGACAGGCCCCCGGCGTTCAGAAAACTTTTCGCGGCAGGACCCGGAGGAACCGAAGAGCTTGCAGGCGCCATCGACCACCTGATGGAGGAGATGTTATCGGTGGTCTCGCTAGGCTCCGAGAGGATGCTGAAGTGCTACCTGGACCACGCCGCCCAGAAACCTCCGCGTCCGCCGAGACTACCCCCGCCCATCGATCTGGTGGAGGTCCGTGGCGACGGCGATCCGGGCTTCCCGGCGCTGAAGATGCTCTGCGTCAGCAGCACCAGGCTCTCCGATTGGTCGGATCTCGAGGCACTCACAAAATTCCCCAGTCTGAATAGACTGAGATTGCAGGTAAGTCGTCTGTTCGTCTGCTTATTTGAGAATTTTCTTAGAAATTCTTATCCTTAAAAATTGGCCCCTAGGGCTTTACACGCGGACAATTGTATTATTTTGGGAATGCGTGCCTCCGACCGTATTCCTTCTGTTGACGTAGGGAGTTTACGGAGCATAACCAGCAGTCGTGGCCAAGACGTGTGTTTGAAGGCCGGGTTACGATGATTCGAAGGGTATTTGCTCAAATTTATTGGCTTTCTTCAATTGGCAGGGACGTGCCTTTCACTGTTTTAATGTGCGATAAACGGTCGTTTTTAAGATTTGGAGATTAGGTTATAGAGTTTTCGCTTGCTGCATCTTGTGCAATCTATAGGGTCATGATATTTCTCCACTAATCATGTAGAGGTTTTCATTTTTCAATAGGACGTCGCCCTCTACAAAGATTACTCCATCGACGATCGGCGGAAGCTCCTCATCTCCAGGTTGGTAAACCATAATCTAAAAATTACTAGTCATTGTTTTATGTTGATAGGATCTTACCTCTTGTAGCTGTTTGAATGAGTGGTGCTACGTTAATGCCAGGTATAACATCTCATGAGCTATCTATGTTTGTAGCTGTTTCAATGAATGGTGCTACATTAATACCAAGGTACATCTCATTAGGTATCTCTGTAGCTGTTTCAATGAATGGTGTTACATTAATGCCAGGTATAACATCTCATCAGCAATCTATGTTTGTAGCTGTTTCATTGAGTGACTGACAGTTCTACATTAATAAGAGTGAATTCCTGACACCTTACTGGTGTCTATGTACACTTCATTATATAATTAAGATACCATTTGAAACCACATTTGCATTCATTGGTTTTGCATAGAATGCAGTAGCCTTGGAGACACAATCATACATCAATTTCTAGCTTGAGGTCTGTTGTACAGTACTCACTATAATGAAGTGGATTAATGTGATCAATTAATTCTTTTCCTTTCAGCTTACCAAATATTGAAATACTGAATGGCAGTGAGATTAGTCCTGCAGAACGGGAGAAAGCAGAAAAATTCCATATCAGGCACTTTAGTAGGAAACCAGCCAAACCAAACAGATATGCAGAGTTGGTCCAGAGATATGGTATGATATACTTTTTTTTATTAATTAAAACAACTGAAAGTTTGTTTCCATTTTCTTTTCTAGTTAATAATTTTACTAAACTAATTCACTTGTAAAGCACCTTAAATCAATGGTCATGGCACTTACTTGTCCAACTCTTTGCCCTGTAAAAATTTGATTTGGCTTTCTAAACTGAACTTGCTTCTGATCGTGGTAGATTAGTCTAATTTAGAAGAAAAGGGTCAGGAAGGAGAAGCATCCTCGTGAAATGACCCCCAAAAGGCCAAGGAGACCCAATCAGACATCCAAATTCTACCACATTGGGGGAAAAAAGTGCCTATCAAGAGCATTTCTAAAGGCATCGGTAGTTAGATTAAGATACTTTGACCTTTGACTCTATTTGACTATACAAGGATCCTTCCAGACATAGGGTGTCGGTATGCGATTTATAGAACTACGGGACCCATAATGGTATCCGTAGGGTTTTTTTTGCGCCGGTAGTGACGCTATTTGTCTCGTCGAGAAATTGTCCGGGTCGCTGATATTCAACAGTGCAGTAACAGAAGGCCTGATTACAAGGATTTGTATACTTACAACACGCAATCAAAGAACGTTTGTCCTCCGGAACTAACATGCGCAAGCCCCCAAAAATCGAATGAGTGGTGTAATACCCTTTGGATTTCACTTCCAAGCAATGTTACAAGAAAAGTCTCTTGACATTTTTTCCTCTTCAAATGGTCTCTTAAAGCAGCATCATATAATACACCAGTACAGTAGTTTACTTTAATGTGTGCATTAATTTTTGTCTGTTAAGCTCCGTTTTTCCTTTGTTTAATTTTTTGTTTTTGTTTTTTTTGGGCCGGAAGAGCTCCGCTTACTTCCGGCCCTACACTAAAATTGTTCTTATATCTCAGTATGTACTTAAATCCAGCTTCTGTATTATCGTTTAACGTTACGACTGTTATGACTACGAAGTCGTGAAAAGTGGTAGGAATAATCTTTGTAAGTTTTAGAAAAAATTTGCAGTACGGGGGATCGATCTGGTTCCCATGACCGTGATATCATTGCAGACCCGCACCTCTGAACAGGTATCCTACATCGACGGAACTTTACGAATGCTGTATAATTATTATTATCCTATTCTCTTGGTAGCTAGGATGGATTTCAGGAAACTGATGCAGATCAGATCTGCATCTGTTTTTGGGTTATCGCATACATCCCATATGTAGGCTTGAAAAATCTGGGTTAAATAGGGGTCAGGCTTATTCATCAAGCAATATGTCACTCATATTTTCTCTCCTCAGGGGAACTTCGTCCGTTGGACGAAGTGGATTTAGGCCGAGGTTTTCAAGAGTATGCTGCCCTCTCTTTTGTTTATGGTGGACGATCCATTCACCAGTGCAGTATGCATCTCACACAATCTGTTGGCAAGTTGAAACTCTTCTGTGCGGACCTGTTGATGGTTCCGATCAGGTAAGTAAAGATTGGAGAGATGGATTGGTTAAAATGTGCTGAACCTTTTGATGGTTCCGGTAAGTAAAGATTGGAGAGATGTATAGGTTGAAACTCTTCTGTGCTGAACTTTTGATACCAGGTAAGTATAAATAGGAATAGGTTGAAACCGTTCCATGCTAAACTTTTGATGGCTACTACCAGTCTACCAGGCAAGTACAGATGAGTATAGATAGCATAGTTTGATAGGTTGAAACCCTTCCATGCTGAACTTTTGATGGCTACTACCAGTCTACCAGGCAAGTACAGATGAGTATAGATAGCATAGATGGATAGGTTGAAACCCTTCTGGGCTGAACATTTGATGGCTACTACCAGGCAAGTATAGATAGGAGAGATGGATAGGTTGAAACCCTTCAATACTGAACTTTGATGGCTACTACCAGGTGAGTATAGATAGCATAGATGGATAGGTTGAAACTCTTGTGCTGAACATTTGATGGCTACTACCAGGTAAGTAAACATAGGAGAGATGGATAGGTTGTGGTTTTATTGCACTTTCATACTTTATATATTCATCTAATGTAGTGGATTTGTGATTATATGGATTTGTTTATCAGTCCTTTGCCGAGTTTTAAGTGAAAGTGAAATTGCTTTCTACAAACTATAGGAGAGTGTTGATCGTGTGTATATCCTCTTGCAGGAAGATTAAGATGTACCACATGACAGGGAGCGAGGAAGGGGACCAGCTGCAGGAACTGCTCCTCGAGTCACTGCCAATGAGCCGCTACGACATGACAGATGGAGATCAAATACACATTGACGTGGATATGTAACTTGAGCCAACCTGGAGAAGCCTGGTGTGAATGTGTGGGGGGGGGGGTGAAGGAAGGAGCGTGTTTGAAGGGATGGATGCATCTAGGGGAGATATTCCCTACATTGCTAATTGTCTTCCTTAGCCAATGTGTGGTGCCGAGTCTTCAACTAAGTAGTCTCTGGTAGGGTGTGTACTATAAACGGTGTATTGGGTGTACTTTATTTACTTTTTTTTTTTTTTTTTTTTTTATATATTTATGCAGAGGTTTATTTATTGAGTTTTGACAGTTCTAATTTGCAGAGTTTTTGGTTTAAAGATTTAGTTTTGGCAGTGTTAAACAGGCCTGGTCCATGCTCATTAGCATCATTGGTGGGATCAATACAGCTTGGTACAGAGACTGATAACTTACGTATATATGAATCACAATTTCCATACAATGTCCGGTCCCCTGTAGAGAAGGTGTATCATGCATGGGGTCATGGCATCCCCTTGTTCTAATGCTGCCGGGTTTAGCTTACACAAAGACTCAATTCATCTCATTATTTTCACAGTGAACTCTATGTGTATTAAGTGTTTTTTGTTAGTCTGGCTACTTCTGTGCACAATCGTGTCAATTCTTTGATCTGGGGTGGGAGGGGGTTCTTCCTTGAACAAAAACGGAATTTTCATGACAAGTGTATTTTCTAATTTTTCTATTAAATTATGGTATTTTGTTTCTTTATAGAATTGTGTATAGCTTGGTGCAATATGTAATCTCTTAGACTAGTGTTTGGTTTAAATTGGCAATAAGAAATAACTTTTGTACTTTTGGTTGCAATTTTATAATGGGTCTCTGGTAGGGTGTGTACTATAAACGGTGCATTGGGGGTGCATTGGGGGTACATTTCCTTTTAATTTGCTTTTGCAATTTTTTTTATTATCTTTATACAGAGTTGTGTTTGTGTTTTAATTTTAAAGCAGGAATTTATTGTTTAAAGAAGAATTTATGACAGTGTATACAGGCCTGGTCCTTGCTCATTAGCACCAACTCTTTAATTGGTGGGATCCATACCGAGACTGATAATTTACGTAAGAATCACAATTTCCAGTCACCCCACAAAATGTCAGGTCCCCTATAGAAAGGTGCATCATGGCATTCCCTTGTTCTAATACTGCTGTTGATCACTGCTGTGTTTTGCTTATGCTAAAAGTCATGTAATCTTTTTCAAAGTGAGCTATATGTGTTTAAATGTTTGTTTGTCAGGCTACTTGTTTTTATTTTTGTAATATACTTCCTTTAAATTATGGTGTTTTCTTTCTTTATAGAATAGTTTGGTGCAATATGTCATCTCAGAGTGGTGTTTGGATTAAAATGGCATTAAAAATAACTTCTGGTTGCAATTTTATCAACTATAAGTGGTCTCTGGTGTGTATAAACGGTGCATTGGGGGTACATTTACTTTTAATTTTCTTTTGCAATTTTTTGTTATTATCTTTATACAGAGTTGTGTTTAAATTTTAAAGCAGGCATTGTTTAAAGAATTTATGACGGTGTGTACAGGCCTGGTCCTTGCTCGTTAGCATCAACTCTTTAATTGGTGGGATCAATACGGCTGGTTTCTGAGACTGAGAACTTATGTAAGAATGTCAGGTCCCCTATAGAAAAGGTGCATCATGGCATTCCTTTGTTCTAATACTGCTGCTGCTCACTGCTGTGTTTTGCCTAAAAGTCATCTAATCTTTTTCAAAGTGAGCTATATGTGTTTAAATATGTTTGTCAGGCTACTTGTTTTTATTTTTGTATTATAATTCTTTTAAATTATGGTATTTTCTTTCTTTATAGAATAGTTTGGTGCAATATGTCATCTCAGAGAGGTGTTTGGATTAAAATGGCATTAAAAATAACTTCTGGTTGCAATTTTATCAACTATAAGTGGTCTCTGGTGTGTATAAACAGTGCATTGGGGGTACATTATTTATTTTGGCATATTTTTTATTATGGTAAATTGGCAATAAAAAGTAACTTTTGGTTGCAAATGTTTAGATTTATTACAAATCATGTTTTATATGACATATCATGAATTTCACAGAGGCGAGTCCGTGAGTCTGAAGGAACAAATTTGGTAATGGGTTAGCCACATTGTGATTGGTCAATTGGCAGATTGTGGAATGGCTACTTCTATGACCATTGATAAAACATGCACTAAATACCATTGCAGTTAATTGAAGTCACCGTTGTATTCATTAGGTTTATATTTGGGCATTAGGTTTTTTCCTTGGTAAGTACATCTCCCTAAATAACCCACCTAACTGTCACAACTCATACAATTCTCTTCCCCTGACCTTGGCAGCCAATCATTGCCAAGGCAACTCATTGGTCAGTGAGAGTTTATCCAGGATTTCATCATACTAAATTCTCTGCAGAATAAACTGGACAATCACAGTTCTTGACATATTGATAGCTCTGTGTACGTAATTGTGTTTACAGCTGGAGGTTTGAGGACTATAAGTCATCAGAAATAAATTCATGTTATTTCCGCCTTCAGCTTTCCCCACTACGATCAGAAAATATCATGGTAGCGACAATTCCCATGGGTCAGTGCATTGGTACGAGTTGTTTATTATGACTTTTTGTTAATTTAATGCTTCCCGAATATCCACAGTTATTTATACCTTGTTCAGGTTATGTAATCCTCATTGGTGATTAAATGGGAATATTTTTTAACTGGATCTCTTGTTTCCTTGTGATTGTCGATCCTTCTGAATAATTTAACGGAATCCCACAGTACCTTTTTGGAAAACATTCACATTTGAATCGAGCATTTGCAAACACATGCCAATTGATGTCATTGATATCACATTTGTATGGCAAAACAAACAACAATTAAAAGTGTCTCTCAATGAAAACATGCTCATATGGCAACAAACACACACACGAAAATTGACAAGTCTGTCATTGAGATTTTGCTTGTATGGCAACAAACACACAATACTTGAGGAGTCTGTCATTGAGATTATGCTTGCATGGCAACAAACACACATGACAATTAACCAGTCGCATGGATATCATGTTGAATTTTGTAGGCCAACACACATGACAACTGATGGTGTCTCTCATTGATATCATGTTGGTAGGACAACAAACATGACAATTGATGTTACTCCCATCGAGATCACGCTCGTAGGGCAACACATGACAATCGACACATTGACTCTCATTGATATCTTGCACAAATGGCAGCACGCACATGACAAACCATGTACCACTCGATATCACATTCATAGGCAACATACATACGACAAATGACGGGTCTCTCACAGACATCACGCTCATATGGCAACATACACATGACAATGTTTCTCACTGTAATGCAACACATGACAATTGATGCTCGCATGGCAACACATACATGACAATTGACGTGTCTATCATTGATATTACGCTCGTATCAATGTTGCATCATAACAATTGAAGAGTGATCGTGAAAATACAAGAGTGATCGTTCATCCTGAATTCATTTTCCCATAGGTGACGACAGGGATTCCCCACCTTGCCCCGTGCTGCAGGCGTCCTTGCAGTTATGAAAGTTTTACTTTTTACAAGAAAGAGCCTCTTCTGATACGTGCTCTCAGCATGGATTATCCTATCCTCCATGATAAGTGCTATCACCATGGATTATCCTATCCTCCACTGATACTTGCTATCACCATGGATTATACTATCGTCCACTGATACTTGCTATCACCATGGATTATCCTATCCTCCACTGAAACTTGCTATCAGTATGGATTATCCTATCCTCCACTGATATTTGCTATCACCATGGATTATACTATCGTCCACTGATACTTGCTATCACCATGGATTATCCTATTCTCCACTGAAACTTGCTATCAGCATGGATTATCCTATCCTCCACTGATACTTGCTATCACCATGGATTATCCTATCCTCCACTGATACATGCTATCAGCATTGATTATCTTCTCTTCAGATAAAAGTTCTGATACTTGCTATCACCATGGATTATCCTATCCTCCACTGAAACTTGCTATCAGTATGGATTATCCTATCCTCCACTGATATTTGCTATCACCATGGATTATACTATCGTCCACTGATACTTGCTATCACCATGGATTATCCTATTCTCCACTGAAACTTGCTATCAGCATGGATTATCCTATCCTCCACTGATACTTGCTATCACCATGGATTATCCTATCCTCCACTGATACATGCTATCAGCATTGATTATCTTCTCTTCAGATAAAAGTTCTGTTAATCCTCTTCTGAAACGTCAGTAGCCTCCTCCTTTACGGTGCAGTCTTTTTACAAATGTAACTTCAACACGGTTGTGCACCCCATAACTACGAACAGAAGGAAAACAGCGACATCGAAAACTGCTCATCACACCAAAGCACAATACGACAAAATGATACAGCACAGCACAGGAACACACTAGGAGGAACAAAGGCCCGAAGAATTCGACCTGCTCTCTCCTGAATAACGGGATCAAAATCTGATCTATAAAGGAATCTGTTTTGGAATGCTGAGGATTGTCACCCCTGAAGAGCTCTAAGGGGAGTAGACTGCTGGAACAGGCAAGTCAAACATTGAATTTGGTCTCATGCATGCCATAAAACTGTAAAACAAACAAATCTACTGAATGCCTTCTCCCAAAGGCTGCAGATAAGCAGAGAATGTCCATAATCTGAGCCCGCTCAATGGTGAAGGGGTCGATGGGTGGGTAATAAGAGATGGTGCGGTATATAGGTAGTAAAAGCCCAAACCAGTAGGTTTTGGAGATCGTATGGTGCTCTACTTACCTAATGCTTACTAATTGCTTAGCATAGCTCTGCCCTAGCACATGGGTCAAAGCATGACCCTGCTAGGGTGCTCGTCCGAAAAGTGTTCAGATGACAGTGTTTCTGACAGATAGCAAGCATGTGATGAAAGTTGAAGGGATTACCTACAGTACCCATAGATTCGGGGGCCACCCGGAGCCATCCGAATTTGAACAACTTCAATATCCACTCCCACAGTCGGAGAAGCCACTGTGAGGTCGGCACTCCCATGGCCGCCGATTCCAGTGGTCTGACAGGGCCGAAGGATTATTCTCTTGATGACAGAATGAAGGCCTATCTCCGCGAATGCCTCTTGCATGAGTATGTCTGACTAGCTCTATGGGAGTGGGCTAGATAATGCAATAGTGTTCGGCTAGGAGCTTCGTGATTCCTAGTACCATAGGACGCCACGGTTTTGGTTGTTTTGACCGGGCTTTGAAATAGTAATCTGCTCCGCCATCTCCTGCCGCGAGACCTTTTTAAGATTGGTTATAAACTGACCATTAAATGGTCTGGTCCCATCACCGGGAGATTAAAGACATTGAGGCATCGTGGAAAGTATGTCTCCTAACGCTAGTCGACTTCAAAGCCACGCGAGCAACGGAATGTGGCTCACCCTGGCGCGAGGACAGAGGAGAAGCAGCGACTAACCGGGATTAAACTCTTCATCCTCTGGAAGTTGTCGAGGAGCTCTCATCACCATTTCCACGGCCAACCCGAGTACTTTAGCATACTTCAAGACTACCCTAACCAGGACGACATAAGATAGTCCTCCATTGTCCTATTCCACACATAGTCCATGAACAATTACAAAAAAAAACTCTTTGTCTCCTCTGGAGAACGGGTCGCTGAAGGCTTCACGGAATCTTGAGTGAAGGGGAAAATCATTGTTTTGCTATGCTCGAGCCTTCTTCCCAACAATGTCTATCTACTGGCATTGTTGAGTGGGATGTAGACGGGACATCCTTGTTTGTGGCTGTCAACCATATTGATTCCTGGGGATTCCATAAGAGTGGAGACTGGCTTGAAACCTAAATGGTTCCGAACAGAGGCCATAGCTTTGTCTACATACTGCCGGAGGAGGACTGTCCATTTTCGCGCACTGTGCCACTCACTAGCCAGATACTAGGGGGAGTAAAATGATAACATTTCTTGTTCACTAGTTTAACCTGTGCACCAGAATGGATGATTTAAATCAGGTGATTAATATTGACCAAAACCTAGTTTACATCAACCTTTTATCATATTTGTGGTATAAACTGCTGATATTCATATTTCATGAGCCAGGCAACCTCATCCCATTGGTTGTTGGAGAATATTGGTAGAGTTAGTAAAGTACTAGTTAGAGCTTACATCAGGTTGAACAATTATCCTTGGCATATATAGGAAAAGGCCTGATAACATCTTTGAACTTCTCATCACCCTAACCTGTAGCCTCTCATGTATGCAAACACACTTTACCAAATCGAACAACACAGCAACACTAATGAAAAGATTAAGCTGTCCTAAGTAAGTTTTACCAGCATAGCCAGCAGCGAAGAATGAGTCAATATATAGTATGTACTTACTCTTTGAGCCCGTTTCTGTCATTCATTAATTTTTCTCCAGAATATGAGAGCCAGTAAGTTCTCCATATGTACTTCCTGTAGAATAATAAATCGTGTTTTTAAGTCATCCTAGACTTCATTTCTTTGGCCTGAGCTGTCCTTGTTCATTTATTGGAGCAATTGAGGAGACGCTGAAGCTTAATATAAGCTACATATTAAATATTATCATAGCAATAGGGGGAATTCCTGTCTTCCTGTGCGACATGAGCAATTCCTTGCACAAATGAATCGGGTGTCCCCGTCGTACCCATTGGCTATGCGTTTGCAAATGGTTGCCTGTTACACATCTCAAAAACAAAATATATTTATTAGAGGAATATAATCTACCCATCACGATGAATTGGGCTATATTCCTACGTCGTTCTCGACATTTGAAGTAGTCTTCTGTATCAAAAGTGAACTTGAAGCAAGCGGGTGTCATCTCATATTTGCACACTGGTGAATAACGTTTTATTTTTCTCCAAAATTTACATTCCGTATTCTACTGGATGCATCCATGTGTACAGTGGGGCATTGGTATTTGTAAACTCCACAGCCTCTCCAGGGAAGGTTCGAACCCTATCCAATCCAAGGTCAAAAACAATTGATTGATAAATTATGAAAGCTAATTATATGTATTGTCATTGTACAACTATGACATTTCTACGCCAGTTCGAATAGGAGTGATATACTTTCGCACGCAACTATGATATCACTCATGTTCAAGTTCACTTTTTGTAGAAAAGTTGACAACTTCAACTTTTTTAACGTCAAATAAATTCACAACGAGGCATTCGTTAGAAACCGAATGAAAACAAAGGAAAAGGAGGCCTGAGAAAGTTCACCTCGGCTACTTACCAACTGATCCTCTTTTTGCAGCCCTGTCGTTGCAGTTGTAACGTGGCGTATCTGCGTACTGCATTTTTTAAGTCTTGCACCGTAGCGGTCTGCATGACGACGATCGCTGAGGACGGGGGAATGAGAAGATGTCAAACGTACAATCGGCGTAATGCAAGGTTAAGTTGCTGATCGCTTGTGGGAAAGCATCCCGCGGTAATAAGACAAAAATTACAATCGGTCGATAATGTATAATGAGGTTGTGTCTTATGAGAAGGCTGGCATGGTAATCGCCACATTATACATTATCTGCACCAGGATATGATTATTATTATATTTTTATCAAATACCAGGGACAGCTAAATTTTTAATATATAGCAGAATAGCAGAAATCTTAGGAAATGCCAGCATACACAGGAATGTTAATAAGAAAATAAAACCAGCAACAAGTGCACTTAGAAATAAGAAACTCAAATTTCAGCCGATTCTGAAGAACTTGGAATAAACTACCAGACACGACGGTTTATACAGCTCTCAACATAAGACCAGAATCGCAGGGTCTCCAAGGGTCTAGAAACCTACCCCTTGTGCCAACTCTCTCTTTAACTAACAACATGGTGAAGGTGGCCAACCAGGTACACCCTCACATGATCTCCAACAGACTGGGAGATCTTTACAGAGAGGGATAAGAACATATTAAACTTTAATACCGTAACCCTGCATGTTTTTCACGAAATTAATCGCAAGTCCTCAAAACTTTGGCAAATAAATGCATTTTGCCAGTAGTAGTAGTAGGCTACCTTCGGAAGAGAAGCGCAATGCATGCAGGGAGAACGAGCTGGCAATATGAGACCAGAGGACGTCCGATCGATTACTCACGTAGAACTTCACCGGTTGCCTTTCTCACGAACACCGTCATGGCCTGGCCATGCTCTAGGGCGACCTTGAGGTTGACCTCTTCTGGGGTGACATCGCTAGGGAGGTCACAGAGCAAAGGATCTTGAGCCAATATGTCTGACAGTTGACCTTTCAGGTAGGTCATGACATCTTCATGAGTCAATTTTTCAGACATGTTATACTGGGTCGACGGTTCACCATGTCGATTTGATGACGATGGGACCATCCCCGTTTCCAATCCTTGAGATGATGCCATTTCCGGATTGTTTCAGCCGTTCCTGGTCAAAAGGGAAAATATAACAACAGTGATTGGACAGGTACAGCAATTTTTTCAACATTTCAAATCCTACATAGCTACAAATATCATAACCAACAGTATTGGAATTCAAATTCATTCAAATGGCATCTCCCCAACACTAAATGAAAGACAGAGAGCAAGATACATACCTCACTGACATGATAAAACTTTTCAAAAAAGTATCAATTATTGTTGACATTTGACAAGATGCTTGAAAATACTTAACACTCCTAAAATCAGTTGGAAATTACACCACTCTTTAGCAGCTAGGTAAGAGAACCTCCTTTTACAACATTCTGTTTCTCCTCCATTAACAAACAAATTGTTGTCAAACCATCAAATAAGCAAGCGACCAATAACATTATCAAATAATATGAACATTTGATTTAAAGCTTTGAATAAAACGATAATTCATCTATCCCAAGTTATTTAATCATCAAGAAGGGTTTCCATCTTAACATGAAGAAGTTCATGAAAAAAACATGATTGAAACCGTGGAACTACCTCGCTGAGAGCCATTAAGGATGGCACATTTTGCAGTAATATGTCTTTACTGTGAACCAAAGCAATGCAACACAACGATTTCTAGCGTACAATCTGCTACACCTATGCCCTAAACGTTTCTGGCCCCATTTTGAAAATTGTGGATGTTTAATGAATACTGCTGGCTATACACCCCTGTCAGGGTCTAATGAAGTACCAGATGCATTGGACAATGTAGTCTTAGTTAGTTCTATGCACAGGCAATAAGACCTTGATCAGGATCCTAAATTATATACTTCTGCTGTATAACAGTCCTTGGGCACTGAGCCAATGATTTACAACTGTTACTCCGCCTAACATAGACTGGGGTGTAGGCATACTCTAGCATAACTCGATCAAGTATAAGTTATAACTGTCAAAAGTGCCTACATATATCTAACCTGTTCAAGGGCTAGGCTAGCATTTACGATACATTACACAATCATTTAAGACTTGGCCATGGTGTCCGATTTGCAAGTTAAATCCTGCAAATGTACCGTATTCTCTCAGTCACAAATGTTCATATACTCTAAAAAATTAACCACAGGGAATATGTACATATGTGACATAAATATTTCTGAGAAATGGTTTTATTTGCTGGTAGAAAATGAGGCGGCAAAAACTTGATGCAACACTGCCGGTACGGCGCCGTATTCAAACTGACTATATTGATCTGTTGTCAATACAAGAGTGGCAATAATATACTCAACTGCATGGGAGTGCAATCCTGATGACAAAATTTTTTCTGTGGTAATATTTGCTACAGTAGCAAGTTGCTACAGTAGCTTTCATTGAAACAGTTAATCTGGGATTCCTGTTCATTTAATTCCATGTTTGTCTACCATAGTATTTATCATGTTGAATGCACAATTATGGGTAAACCACCAGCTTTGCAAATGTTTTCATGGGAAGAAATAGTATTCTCTGAACAAAACAGGCAACATTCAAACTGGCATTAAACATTAAGGCTGCTGGTCCTGATAAGGTGCATCCATTTCTGTTAAAGACTTTTGCTAGTGTCTTGGCTGGTCCGCTTGC
>JAODAG010099428.1:1380-15773 GCA_027574785.1 Orphnurgus asper
AATGACATACCGTACTATTTATTGACATACTAACTAATGATATACTAATTAACGACATACTATTTATGACATACGAACTAATGACATGCTAATTAATGACATATTAATTAATGATATACTAAATTAATAATATATTATTAATGACATTCTAATAAATGACATACTAATTAATGACATACTAATTAATGATATACTATTTAATGACATACTAAGTAATGACATACTAATTAATTGCATACTAATTAATGACATACTAATTAATGACATACTAAGTAATGACATTCTATGTATTGACATACTAATTAACGACATACTATTTAATGACATACTATTGAATGACATACCGTACTATTTATTGACATACTAACTAATGATATACTAATTAACGACATACTATTTATGACATACGAATGACATGCTAATTAATGACATATTAATTAATGATATACTAACTTAATAATATATTATTAATGACATACTAATTAATGACATACTAATTAAGGACATTCTACTAAATGATGTAGCCTACTGTTTGAAGACATATTAATTAATGGCATACTTATTACTGACACGCTAATTAATGACATACTAACTATTGACTGTCTAATTAATGACATGCTAATTAATGACATACTAACTAATGACACTACTAAATTTCTCATTGTCGTAAATTAAAATAGTTTAGAAACAACACGTGATGACTTTTACTCCCGGAGAGACTTTGACATCACGACTTTTATAATGTCGATCCTTGCATAACTCTGCTAGCAATGAAATATCTTAAATACTGAGAAAACATATATACAAGAGCGTCCCCAATTTTTCGCAATTTTTCGTATTATATTTTAATTTTGCCTTTACCCACTGCCCCTTCCCTCCCCTCCCCTCAGCGGACGTCCATGGATATAATTATATGGTTTATGAAATGAATATAAATGTAGCGTTCCTATACGCCGTTTGAGGAAAACGTCATGCTTACCTGTAAGAAAAGTGATTTCAACCAATATATTTACACAGGTGACTATGGTTACAGTCGGAGGTTTAACCGCGGCGTAATAGGGCACTATCACTGCGATATATAGGGTGGTCAGGAGCACCCACCAATCCCATATAGATTTGAAAGTACTGTAATGTAAAACAATGAATCTAGACTTCTTCATCGCAGCGACTTTGTAGTCGGGAAGGTTGGTAGGTTTTGGAGCCAATAATCGCTGTTTTGAGAAAAGGGAGAAGAAAAAAATAGAGAGAGAGAGAAAAGAGATGGAAACGAGACGGTTTTATGTGGTATGTACTTCACGTGAAACTATACTTCAAATATAGTGTATGTTCATCTGTATGTAGATACTAGCATATCCCCTAACGTAAACATACTCATATATACCTCAAATATAGTGTATGTACGTAGTATGTAGATACCAGCATAAACACTAACTTATACATACACATGTATGTATCCTATATTATAACTCTGACTTAAATACATTATCATGTATGTATATCCTACATTCGAGGTGTGTATTTCAGGTAAGACTACTTCTCATATAGTGTACGTACATGTGTATGTAGATACTAGCCTATCCCCTAACTCATGTATGTAACGTATATTTGAGGTATGTACTTCAGGTAAGACTACCTCACATATAGTGTATGTACATGTGTATGTAGATACTAGCATACACTACTATGACAAAAATATTCATGTATGTATCTTATAATTGAGATGTGTAGCCTACTTCATGTAAGACTCCCTGAAATATAGAGTGTGTATATGTAGATATTACAGCCAACCCCAAAATATACGTACTCGTGTATGTATCCTTTATTTGAGGTGGTCTTACACGATGTCTTTCCAGAATAGAGAAATTCAATACATTGAATAACTATTTCAGTTGTGCTTAACTTGATAAACGATGTTAATATCATATAGATGATGGTAACTTGATATGAATGATGTTAATATAATATAGATGACGGTAACATGATATAAATCATAATAACATGAAATAAATAATGACAACTTGATTGAATGAACGATAACATGCAGGAGGCTTGAGTAAGTCTAAGATTGCACCATTCTCCAACTTAACCGCTGTATGCAATTAAGTGGGTGTCTTTGGTTAAACATCATCAAGTGGTTGATTACAATTGAAATTATTAAGAAGGTAATTGAATTGTTATATCCTTCTCACAAAATATGTCAAAAAGGTTCTCGTTTAAATGAAAGACTGGTGTTCTGCTATTAGGAATTGTACCTTTGCACGCTATTAGGAGGCATTTGCAGAGATTCTGTCATATTTGTTACAAGGTAAGTCTTGTAATAAAATCAGGACAGATTCGTATCTAATTTTCTCATTTCATAAAGCCAGCTAGTGTCTTAGAATTGCAAACCATTACCAGTAACAAGCATATATTTTGCGACCATTGATGGATTGCATCAATGGTTAGAGTGTCTCTCACAAAATATCGGTGATGACCATCATTGTGATTATCAGGAATCAGGAAAAGGAAAAGAGGCAGGAATCCAAATGACTCTAAAGGTAATGATTTATTTATATCGAACATGGTGACAAGGAGCAATACATCGGTGTTCTCACAACACTCTGCCGTCCAATTGTATTCACATCTACAGAAATACCCGACACTTTTACTATGAGTGCATAGGTCAATGTATAACAATGGAATCTCAGCAAACTTACGCTGTTCAATTTTAATTTCCTTTTCTTCTTCTCCTGTTCTTTAAGATGCCCGGAGAGATGATAGAGGACAGCTCGACTTCGCCTCCGATTATAGTTGTAGTTTGCAGGAGGAGCATCTACCAAAGAATCGTCCGAGTTACTTTCCTCCTCTTCATCATCTGGATCTAAAGAGCATTAAGGGCTTACATGAAGGTTTTGGTAACGAGACGATCAGAGCATTGTCTGGACATATAACCTTGTTTCATTGATAAAATACAGTTTTCGTTTCAACGTTAGGGCCGGGGCTTATTCAACATTCACAGACGCACAGTAAGGTGTCATTCCATGGACACGTGGAGCCATTCCATGGATGCGAGGTGCCATTCCATGTACGTGAGGTGCCAATCCAAGGACGTGAAGTGCCATTCCATGGATGCGAGGTGCCATTCCATGGACGTGAGGTGCCTTTCCATGGACGTGAGGTGCCATTCCATGGACGTGTGGTGACATTCCATGGATGCGAGGTGCCATTCCATGGACGTGAGGTGCCATTCCATGTACGTGAGGTGCTATTCCATGGACGTGAGGTGAAATTTACGGTAGTGGATACTATGAATCATTTTATATCTTCACCGGCTTTTGTCGATCATAACAAATTGTTATAATCAAAATTATCTTCTCACACTAAAGAGACTTCATATACTTTAATGACGTCATTAATATTTATATCTATTTTGTTTTATCGGAACTGTGCCTACATTGAGATCATTGGCCGTAATCGCAAATAGGATGTTTGCTTTTATCTGATGAATCACTCCATCCTAAAAACTAAACAACGATAATGTATGTAGCCGCTCCTTGAAATATACAGTACCTTCCCACAATGCTCTCTAATCATGTAGTATCGACTTGTATAGAGACTTTGGCAGAATCAAGAAATGCTGTTGCTGAAATAATTATAATCTGAATATTGACATATATTACTCCTCTGTCAAACCGTATTTCATGATTTTAAGATTTTCTTCGACTACATGCCGACCCACAATCCATGAACCGTTACCTCATTAATATTCAATTGTTTAAGCAAGTTTAAATGGATTGAATGCCATTCCTGTCCAAATTATGTACAAGGAGGACGTTATCATTAACTTGACATGCTTGGAGACCACGGATGTCGTTGCCTTTATATTACTTTCATGTTTGATACATCAGCAGAAAATATTAAACACTTCAATATGTAGAAGGTTCATTTTTGTTGCAAATGAAAAAGGTGGATTTGTAGATTCAAAGAACTCATGGCTTTAATAAAGTAATATGCATGACCGAAACAATCAACGACAATCCGCTAATTCAAAATATTTTTCTTCTTCTTATTAAACAACATTTTTGTCATTCCTTATCGTGGACAAGACGTGCATGCTTTGGGAGATGTCATTCACACATCAATGATCTAATATCATCTCAATAATATTCATAACACCAAGTAAAGATGAAGTAAATGTTACATTCGGGACGGAATACCATTCCTGTCAAAGCTATATATACTAATGACGTAATCTCGTCTATAGTATATATACTTGATAGCTTTCTTGCATATTGACTTATAGTAAGGTTAATAATTAAAAAGTATTGGATTACATTTTCGCTCTAATTCTCTTAACCTTGATTTAAATTAAATAGTAAGACCTAAAATATGAATCATTATTGCTCGATTGAAATCTGCCAATATATGGTGCTGGGTAGTGTACATCATGCATGTTAATGTGCATTGAAATCTTAAATATATAATATAAAATCCAGCAGCGTGTGCCTGTACCTGTCGAGACGTACGTATATCATAAACAATACCTAAGTAAGCATATTAAGTTTCATTCACCTTTTCCAAATCCTTGAATAAGTCAATACCTACCGTCACTGTCCCGATCTGTGTGCAGTTTTTGTTTACTGATGTCTTTATGCGACGCCAGGAACAGGACCACTTCACTCTTCTCATTTTTTATTGGAACGATATCCAAAAGGCACCAAAATGGCGTCGCTGTTGGGGGAAACAATCGGGAAGATGAAACTCGTTTAATTAAGAAAGGTCACCCGCAAGGAAGAACCTGGGCATGTTGACCAAAACGACTGCAGTGTATATGACTCGGCGCCATCGCTATCAATCCGACTCACTTCCTGGCCTCGATCCCATTTCTACCGGACTATAGAGATTGGGCCAGCGTAGTGTCACGTAATGGATAACCACGGCGAGGTTATAGTAGGGCCGTTTACCGAGTTGTATGTCGAATGCGAGAGAAAGAAAGATAAAGTTGCTAATCTTTGGCCACATCAACTGTAATTTGTAAACATACAATGACTTATACGAACATTACTAATATAGGTAGGTGTTTAGTAGGGATTGGGGTGGTTCCACTGATAAATTCATATCACATTCGTATAATATACACTCACAACCATTCCTATATACGGTTCTCAAGTAATTATTGAGCAATCATTCGATTGAGGCTGTGGCATACCAATGATTTGAGGCACTATTTGTAAAGATTCATGATGCCACATTAACCGGGGAGACGCACCTATCTTCTGATAACGTTATAAGACAAAACGTTGTTGCAATATGTTCAATGTATCATTATTTGTATTTAAAAAAACAAAACAATCAACGATAGCATATGCCAATACACCATTGCCTCAGCGATATTACTTCTGAACACTTTATCATAGTACGTTTCTGTTATATTGCATGTGGGTCGTTTTGAATGAATGATTATCGTTTATGATTGGGAATGCTCTTATACGGAAATACTCCGTTTGTCTGCAAGATTCCACGAGACTCCACGAGCAGGGAATTCCTGACATTCTTGCACAATACCAAGGCGGTTTTCATTCACAGCTGACCTTTGTACCTTATAAAAAGTTACCATATTACCGAAAATATCTTTGTTTGGAACAGCAGGACAAGACAACATTTATCGTTGATGTCATACAGCTGGTTTTGAAAGACGACAACGTAACGTCCGTAGTATTTATGGGAAGGAGTAATTGTTTATATGTACGGACTGTGAAAGCATGGACTTAACAGTATAATAGACAACTATACTGAGGGGTCATTAAATGATATTATCATTTCAACGACGAAGTTACGACCGATGGAGAACCGATCGAACGACAAAATGCACTACATCGTGAATAAACACAGTGTGTTGAATTCAAATGTATATTACGAAAACTTATTGGCTACGTAAATAACCTAAATCATCATATGCTGAATGATATACGTGAGAACTATAAGCTAATTAACCCAATATCCTAATTTCTAATCGAATTAATACGCGAGTGAGAGATCTTGACTACACTACGCTACACTCTTCTACAGTGTGAAAGTAAATAACAAAGACAGTCTAGCTACCGTAGCCTTCGAGGAGACTCAAGGAGAATAATAAGTTGTTGCCTTTCCAGTCTACATTGCAAGGTATCTACATCTCATTATCGAAGGTTTTATTTATGTGTATTGATTATCAACTATCAACTGCCACGATTTTCAACTAGCTGCAGAGAGGAGAGCATGTATGTATATATATATAGGCTATATATAGGCTATATATAGGATATAGATGTAGGCTATATATATATATATTTGACTAAAATTAAATATTGCCTCTCAAGCCATCTATGACTCAAGATTCAATACTATTGTAATCCGCAGAATTAAAAAAAACGCTGGTCAGTACTGCTATGTTCAGTATTAAAAGAAGTAGAACTTGGCGTATACAGCCTCCCTCCAGCTTACCAAAAAAAATCAGGCATTTGATCCGACAAATTGTGAAAGGATGGTTCCCAAGTTCTCTCTTTTAATGAGAATGAAGTGGATCGATATTTTGCTCTCATTTTGAGAAATTACTCATCTCCTTAGAATGGCCAGAAGAGAGCTAGGCTCTATTATTACAAATCGCCCTAATAAGGGAAGGTCGAGAGGTTCACGCGCCCCTATCTTTCGAGGAAAGTAACGAAAATACCAATTCGTGAAGGAAACATTTCATAAAGGCATACGAGCTATTGCCAGAAGCCTATCGACAACCCTTCAGGCTTATGCAAAAAGCAGGAAAATCATACATATGTTGAAACTAAGAGAGAATATGGAACATTTAGTTAGACCTACACAGTGCGCCTCGAAATAAAAGGGGTTTCGACAACTTACGTCATGCGAATGCAGATTGAAGAATTTTAGGAGAGATGTGCATCGCAGTTGTCACACTCACGGAAACCAAAATGTGTATAGATTAAAGACCTGAATCTGGAGCCAATACTCCAAGGCCAAACGGAAAAAGAAAATGTAGTTTGGTTCTAATCCCAAAACCAGGAAAAAAGCACACATGACCTCAATCGAACTCGAATTTTGGCAACTGCAATGGGAAAGCTCCACACGATGGTCATGGAATGTCTCTGAAGGACATGGAATGTCGCTGAAGAAGTTTGACAATCTATCCAACGTACGTAAACCTACTCTCGGAGCATATAATTGGACAAATTATTGACAAAGCCACTTTATTGCAGAAGGTTACGTATCACCAGTGAGTGGTAAAGGTACTCGAACGCCAATCACAAATATTATTTTGACACCGGGGAACCGCCATTTTACCGCTTTCTAATTAGACTTCATTAGGTATAAACATTAAATGTTAAAGGGATAGAGTGTAATCTTATTGGAATTCCTCTCGATGAAGTTTATTTGCGATCTGGTGTTAATAGTAACTTTAGGTATCTCTGTAAGTCTCTCTACATGCATAAGGCGCGACGTTACTCCTATAAAATGACATAGCTGGGGAAAATTAAGTAAGTGACCGAGTAAACAGGGGGAGATTGCAGAATGAAAGTGCCTTCCACCAACAAGAAATTTCAGGGTTATTCCCAGCTAGTGTTTTTTACTCGAGCGATGGCGAAAAGGCTACCAGATGAAAACGACTTGACAGTGACCTGTATGAAAATCCAGGACCCACCAGCCACCTGAACAAATTAAAAAACTGGCAAGCTGAAGGAATGGACCAGTATTTTAATGCGAGTGTACTT
The DNA here is from genome assembly GCA_027574785.1 of Orphnurgus asper. NCBI lineage: Eukaryota > Metazoa > Echinodermata > Holothuroidea > Elasipodida > Deimatidae > Orphnurgus > Orphnurgus asper. The sequence goes on from JAODAG010099428.1 coordinate 9,120, forward strand.
ATGGGAGGGGCACAAATTAATAAATAACGATGCGAGTTCAAGTCGCCCTATGAATGTTACGAAACAAATCTCAATGGAAGGACTCGAGTACAATGAGGTTTAAACTAACCTATTAATAGAAATGCCTCAAGTACAGTGGAATGTTCAAGCTAACATAATTATTATTAGAAATGAAATGGATTACAGTGGGAAGAACCAGTGCAAAATGAAGGTTCAAGCCATTATATTATTGGACCTATTTAAATTAGATCGGTCCCAGTCGAAGGATCTGTACTACATGATGGCTCAAGAAAACCTATTGAAGGCGGAGAGGGGCCGGGGGGTTAGACCCCAATTGAAGAGCAAAATGTGCAAAATGCAACCTGAAAAGTGTGACACAAAGAACTCTTAATTAAGGCGGAAAGGCTCTGGACCTCTAATGTCTAGCTGGAAAAGAGCATCAATTACCGAAGAAACGGAGAAATTCCGTCGTGCTTCTATTTAAGAACAGGAATTGTTATGCGCAATGGGAGGCCACACCAAGCCCCTGATGATGATGAAAGTATAACATTTCGTTCATAGTTGGCCACGTAGGGTGTTAACAAAACTGTGTGACACGAATTTAGCTCATCTCTTCCGACCAAAGTTAAGACGTCGTTGAGTTATGTAGGATTTACCATTTACCAAGCAAAATCAATGCATTCCACGGGCACCGTGCAACAGTTCCTGCCACGATGAACCAATTAGCAGAATAATTATTACTGATTGCTTTCATCATTTCCAAATCTAGCAATAATTTTTATTGACATAATTCTCCGACATTTACACAATTCCAATATAACGTGAAACCATGTAGATACCTCGAGAAGATAACAACATAACTTCAGTGGTATTTTGGAAGGAATAAAATGGCTTGTGTATGGACAGCGAAATCATGGACAGATTAGATCATGTTAAGGAAGAGTTGACTCTTTGAGATAAGAGAAAAGTCAACGCCTAGCTGGCAAACTAAAATTATTGATACGAGAGTAGTATTACCTTTATTACCAACGACTAAGGGTGAAATTAACCACTTAATTCAACGTATATAATACGTACACACGTACTGCGCAACACCAGAATCTCAGTGTTCTCACTCGATAGCACATGCATATACTATCACAATAACCTATTGGATGCGTAAGGTAGCCAGTAACTTACCATACCCTGAACCATAGCCATGAGAAGTATAGCCTAATTCGATAGCCTAATCCGATAGCCGAATTCGATAGCTAAATCGATAGCCTAATTCCTATTCGAAATATACTCGAATGAGAAGTATATGCTATACTCTCTACTACACTACTACCGGTACTATACTACACTACTCTAAGTAGATAATCAAGACACTCTAGCCTTCAATGAGAAGATGGCTTCCGAGCATTTCCAGTTTACCAGTCTATCGAGCAGACGGTATCTATATTTAGTAATCTAAGCTTAAAGTTAAGACCTATCTCGTATATAGTTTTATACCATAATGATCGAGTATCCCCAGAGAGAAGCGCCTGTAAATGTAGGTTTGATTCAGATTAAAGATTGCCTCTCAAGTTATGTTTGACTCAAGATATAATACTGTTGGAATCCCGCAGTACTGATATGTCAATTAATTAAGTTAGCAGCGATTGCATATGTACATCACTTGGCATAGGCTACGCAAATTGAACAGTTTGAAGTATTTTCATTACGGTACGTCCTCCAAAGAGATAACGATAACAGCATAATCAGTCAAAAAAGAGCATTTTATACCGGTAATATTGATGAGTGGCGTAGTTAGGTACACACTATTAGTGAAGCCGAGTGTAGGGACGGAATGTAATCCTCTTACATCATGACTGAAGCTTTAGTAGGCCATTATCAATGGCGTGTTAGGTATGAGTGCAGCCGAAGTTCATATGAATATTCATATCTTCATTCAGTGCAGGATCGTTCTAATTATTGGAGAGAAAAAAACCCGAGGAGCCATGTTGTTGGTCATCATCGTAGAGAAAAATATAACAACGATGTACCCCCACCATGCCAAAGGACGGAGCGTAACTTACGTGGCTTCTTACAATTGTAGAAATGTCAAGATGTCGTTTATCTAGCTACTTCAGAAGGCCTTACATCTATCATATCCATGACATTTTTGGCTTCCCTTTCTTTATGTAACAATATTTATATCAAATCGAGCCACCCGAGAAAGAACCTGGACCCTGAAACCAAACAACGGCATGCCGCCACAGCACCATCGCGCAATATTGATCATCCACTTCCCAGGTCCAATCCTATTTCGATCGGACTGATAAGAGCCCGGCGTGAGTGTAGTGCCACGTAATGTGTAGCTCATGCCTCTGTTGCAGGACAGTCCCATTATCAACCAACGCAGCTCGTCCTCAACATGATACCAGATACTGGTTTTTAAGAAAGCTATCCTAAGAAACTATCCCAACGGCAGCATACGTCACGGCGTTAAAGACATGGTGATAATTGGGCGGGTGTAGTGCCACGTAAAATGTAGCGCATGGCTCTGTTGGAGGACATGGACCATGCTGTGTGGGCCGTCCTTAACACCACATGTCTTAGTAGGCTATACGGTTTGAATATTCAACATTATTATAAAATGCGCATACACACTTATCACGACTCGACACTGCGGTAATTAACTCTTCATCTTAACAAAGTCAGCTGCAAGTGATTGGACTGAGATTCCTTATCGTACACCGGCCCTGATCGCTTAATTATCGCACTACATGTGACAGATTAGCAAGTCGTGTTTGGAAGTTCTCACTATCATTACATTTGTCAAGTACGATTTTCTTTAAGTGGGAGCTAACACGTGCGGAAATCGTGACGTCAGTTGTATCCCTTTGAGTTCAGAGATTACGAAGCCCTTCAAATGATAGCAGAAATATATCCAAGACAGTAAGAACACTGAGTACGTCTAGTAGTATTCACGTAAACGATTCCACTTTTTTTTCTTGCAATTTTGTGAATTTATTTATTGTTTCCTCGTACGGAAGCGGATATAGCCTATATATTTTAAGAGACGAAAATACCTTTATAGCTATTTGACAAAGTTTCATTAGTAAGAGAAATTTAAAATCATTTTTATTGAAAGTTTATTTAATTAATCAGTTATCTGTTGGCGGGATCTTTCGGAAAAGTAATAATTTGGTGGGCAAGGTAGAGAAAAAGAAGATATTACAAAAGAAAACAGAAAATGAATTACGTATGGATAAGATTATCATCATTAATTGCTTGAACAATTTCTGCCAACATTTTTAATAAAAAAGTACAACCGCCCTTATGAGAGCGGTGGATTAAGTACCGGGTATAGGCGTTCCAGTTCCACGAATGACACGAGGTGACACATGAAAATATATACTTACAATCCTTCTTGTGGAAGATGCTCTCCGTCTTAAACTCTTCTTTCTCTTCTAAGGCATTTTCGATAGAGATGATCGTTTCGACCTCGGTATCAGGACCGTATAGGAACTTGCAAGCGCAGCTCTTCTGCATGACCTCCGCCCGGTTATACCCGGTGAGTTCACAAAATCCATCCGAGCAGTATACAATGGGGTAGCCATTGACGACTTGGGCGTTGCCAAGGACGAAATTGGAATCTGGGGAGGTGAGAAAACAGAGAAATAAATGTAGCTTGTTATAATATAATTTTCGACAATAATGATACCCACTTTGAAAGCAGTTATTCATTGATATTCATTGATCTGTTGAACTTAACGATAATTCTTGGATTACCATAAAACAGATTTGTTCTACATTCTTTAACAAGAGAGAAAACATTTGATAGATTATTTAAACACAGGAGAAATCTAACTTTGATGAACATATGAATAATTTTTTTTTTCCTCAAAAATTTGCAGTGGAAGAGGGTTTCTGTACATTTGCTCTATTGAGCGAGATTTTAAAGCCTGCCCCCTCTCTTAATTTGGAACGTGACTTGAAGCCGAAAATTATTCAGAGAGAGACTGAATGGATGGTGCCCATCTGAGGCGGTGTCCCCCCCCCCCCCGGGCCTGAATTTATACGTCGCCGTCATGGTGCGAGATTGCGTACGCGTCAAAAATCGCACGAAGCTTTCTCCAACCGTGGATTGAATTTGTCTTTTTGTAGAAAAGTAACATTTTCTGATAATAACTTGAGGGGGGGGGGGGTTTCACGACGGAACAGAAGAGAATATATAGAGGCCCACGAGACGTGACGTCTAACCCACCAACGCTAATTAGGTAAACACGCTTTTGCTCGGAAACGGAGGGCGACTTCTCTCAATGGAACGACCCGATACGCGTTGCTAAGGAAAGAGAAAGTTTAAATTAAAGAATTTTATAGTTGTGTGCAACGATTACGATTTTCAGTGATACACATATAAAACTATTTACGGAAGATTTCTAAATTTGCCGGCAAAAATAAGAAGAAAGAAAACCCGAGAGATTAGCTCCACGAGGTTTCTAATAATAACTCGAAGCGTTAAACTAAAAGCGTACCTTTTTTTGGAATTTACGGAACACTGAATTAATTTTTGAGACGTATAAATAATCGATACATATAATTAGGGTAAATTATACCACAATACATTTAAGAACATCTAAATAGGAAGTCAAACGCCTTTTGTCAAAAGGACAACTCCAGGATGGCAGTTTATTTCAATATCAACTTTGTAGGGTGACTCGATCAATCCTCCCCGAGGCCGTCCTGATATAAATATAAATCAGTCAAAACAATTAAACGGTTTAAGCCCAAGCAGCGGCAGTGGCAATAAGTAGTATGTAGTACCGGTGGGGGCTGTCCCCCTATCGAGCCAGGAGCTACATATTACGTGGCACTACACTCGCCCAACGATCGTCATATCTTTACGGTCCGATCGAGTTATATGATTGGGGTTGGGAAATGGATCGTGATTGTGCCACGTGGCATACGATGCCATTGTTTGGGTGTTACATCCCAGGTTTATTCCAGGTGGCGTTTCCTTAAACTGAAAAGCAGCAGAAACATATTTTCGGTTCTATGTGCATGCTCAGGTATTTAACTTAATAAATGAATACAAATTTGTGATTAGTGCTTTCCGTTTGATGGAAAGTGTGCATACTTCATAAATTAAAAAATAAATAGAAAACAACATGACCACGAGGTTTCCTTTGCCCAGAGGGCAAACTAATTCCACTGTCTAGCAACTAAGCTCAACTCAAGTGATCAGAGTTCGTAAATCAAATAAACTAATTAACTGTATTAGGTGCTATATCAACATCTCAAGGGGTACCGTGAGGATGCAATGATTAGATGATGCTTTATGCGAGTTGAGGGAACTTTCGCCTCTGGCAATGAGGTAAGGAGCCTTGATAAGTGAGATGTAATGTGGCTATTGGCTTAGAACGATATAGTTCGTCATGTTGAGTCGCCAGCACAGAGACCACATTACAGATCGCATTTAACACTTCATTCGATATTAATCAATCTTCTGAAGGCGCCGGAAACAACAATTGTCCCCATGTATGGTGGAATATGTTCGCACATTGGATCATTTTCAGAAATTGAGGGACAATGAGTGAAAGCCTCCTCGGTGTAGCCCCTGCTACTTCTTGGAGCCTCCTCGGGGTAGCCCATCTTACTCCTTGAAGCATCCACAGTGTAGCCCGTGCTACTTCTTGAAGCCTCCACAGTGTAGCCACGGTGCTTCTTAAAACCTCCTTTGTGTAGCCTACGCTATTACATTGTTCTTTGCAGTCTTTACCATCCGACCGAAATGGGATTGGAGCCGAGAAGCAGGTCATTTCGTGGTATATGATGTTGCTTTTGATCCCAGGTTCTTTCTTGGGTGGGTTTTCTTAAACCACCCGTGAAATAGCAGTCTTTTCGGGCAGGCTTCTCGTTGTCATTCCTGTATTGCATTCATCTGTGTAATCCTTTTTAATTCAGATATGCAAAGGTAGTGAACATCAAACTCGACCAATAATAACGTCCAAGAGATTATAAACCTTATATGTTGCATACATAGACTTCATATAAAGTTTGTCGGCTGCGTAACAAAGAGTACCGAGTCACCATCTGACCCACCACAATATGATTTTCATAAAGTTTTGAGAGAAAAAACAGATAAATATCGGATCATACGAAAATCAACACAACGTTTATATTGGACGGAATAGTTAAAGACTTTTAAATTTTACATTTAGTCCCTAATCCATCCCTGGTATAGCAAAGTAACGTTTACAATTTTGTTGCGGCAAAAATTTCTCGAAATGATAAAATAGTTGACTTTGATACTTCCCTGTCACTCGCACGATATTAACCCCGAATATATATATATATATGGGTCCCGGTGATTAATCAGCTGCCATTTTATTCCGGGGGCCCGGGGCCAAATTTTCGATCGTAATCTCGGTCACGCACAACATACAGAACCGATCAGCGTGTTTCATGAACACGACGTTGCTTACAGGCGAAAGCGTTATACAGATCTTTCTTCTCTCCCCCAAAAACGAGGTGCTTTCGTGGTAAAGTTCACATCTCCTAACGGCGTACTACGTCGATGTGTGATTGCCCGTGGGTTCACCACCACATTAGTTTGATTAATGCTCGAAGCAATCATCGTCACATTCACTGTAAGTGGAGACGGAAATCTGGTCGAGTGTTACCCCT
>JAODAG010099760.1:22043-35741 GCA_027574785.1 Orphnurgus asper
TAGGCCACATTCACAACTGCTAGGCCACATTCACAACTGCTAGGCCACATTCACAACTGCTAGGCCACATTCACAACTGCTAGGCCACATTCACAACCGCTAGGCCACATTCACAACCGCTAAGCCCCATTCACAACCGCTAGGCCACGCTCTCACCGCTAGGCCACGCTCACACCGCTAGGCCACGCTCACCTCCAGCCAGCAGTTATAGACAGTGGAGGTGATAGTCACATTGCCTTTGCCGTCAGTGGAAATGTCGACCTAACCAGAAACTAACATAGATCTTTTCCTGTCCAGTCTATAATGAAACAACCCAGGGAGAAACTATGGGATATTTTAACTTTGCTTTAAATTTATTTAACAGTATTATAATTTTGTTTCATTAAAGCTAATTGCATATGAAGGTCTTTCATTGTCTAAAAGTGTCGATGCTTTTAAGAGTTCTCTTGATATGCACTTTTCCTGGCTGGTAGACTTTGAGGTCTGTCGGGGCTCTCATGGTTTGGGTCCTTGGCTTTTGAAAGCGGTCGAATAATTGTGGCATTTAACTCGCCTCCACTTCTCCTGTGTTCGTAAAACTGTTGCAATGATGTATTGGCTAATCCTCAGGTAAGGTGTCCATATGAATAAAAGACCTCACCGTTGCTATACTGCACCGTAGACGCTATGGCTACTGCTTGTCGATCTGGTTACCGTGGAGTGGCGTTCGCTACTGTTGGGTAGCTGTGAAATTACAGCCATGTGTAAAAGCTTTTGATGAACGGCCAAATGCTGGCAACTAGGCTATTGCAATTGCAATGTATTGCTGTCCGCACAAGATGAATAAAATAGATGGTCGTTGTCTTACTAGTAAAGGTATAAAATAAAGGTATAAAATAAACTGGATGCTAACTGATGAATTTTACTATAACTAAAACAGCATAAGTTAGGTCCATGCGCTAGGCCCAGTGGTAAGTAGCATACACTTGTTTACAGTGTTAGTAATATCATGTTAATGTTCCTCGCAGATAACCTAGTAAAAATATATATGTAATGATTGATTCGGCGAATCTAAATGATATAAAGTTGACTACTACTGTGTAAACCCTTTCTATCTTCGGTAATATGGACGAATCTAATAAAACTGCAGATTTCAGAAGTTGGGCTGTCAGAAGAGAAGTCAAGGCTCGCTTACGTCTTATTGTGCTGACTGCATACTCTCCGTACAGATAATGCAGTACTAAATTACAGCCAAATAGTCAAGTTTGTGCATCATAACATGCCTATGGCAAGACTTGCAAGAAAGGTACTCAGATTAAATTGCATAACAATGCAGTACATCCTGCCAAGCTTTAAAGTGGTAGTAAGAAACCAAAATATGCCCCTATCTTTTTTTTGAGGATGCTTGCTTGTCCTTCCTGCCACTTTTTTTACTAAACCCAAGCTATAATTTTTTAATTAAAGTTCAAGCGAATAGCCACCATTCAATACTTGAGAGGTTGCTCCAAGAACCAATAGATTGCGGATGTTGAAAGGCTAATTGTCATTCACTGGCAACATAGCGGTGTCAAAAGACACAGCTGTTTGCGACATTCCTAATTAATCATTATCACTGAAACATATCTCAAGAGAAAGGAACCTATTTCCAACTCCGTATATTGCTAAGTTAACATTCAGTTTAATGTCTACTAAATTTGGTTATACATCGGCTGCAGCTATTACATGCTGCCACATGCAGCGATCACACGTCGTTTAAAACAAACTGTGTATTGTCATTCATTTACAACTGTCTGTATCTTTCAGGATTTTGTTTTAGTGTCCACCACCGTACCCAGCAGGGTAGCTAGTCCATCGAATAAGGGGGCGATACAAGTGAAGGCATCTACTGGGTAAGTGACAGAGGAGGGTAGAGAATTCCGGGAAAATATAGGAATAACCATAGTAGGCGACAGATGGAGCAAGAAGGTGTATTTATTAAATGAAACCGTCAGTGTACCCTCACCACTCGGTATCGCTCGATGCTGCTCGTTGTCACAGTTTAGCGACGATGCCTGTACTTCCAGTGAAAGGCCTTCATTCACATTAATGAGACCTGCATCGTGGTTGAAGTTTTGTTTACTTTTAGATGTTTGGAGCAGCCCATCTTTTGGTAAAACCCCTTGGCGGCAAATGTAGAGCCCAAGATTTTGTTCGAATGGTGTTTGGAGTAGTTTGTCGGCTCTGTAGAACCACCGTAAAAAGTCTGCATCAAGATTGGCAGACATCGGGCAGGTTCGAGCGATATTTCGGTCGGCGAATGGTCTTTGGGAATCGGGCGATGAACGCAGGCAGCAATCGAACTGATGAAGCTTCGAACAGCGACGACGCAGATGCCAACCCTCATCTGCATGTATGGCTAGGCAAGCGGTTGGGTTTAATGCTGTGCCGTTCGCAAGGCCCTAATTGGTATATAAACTGTAAATCCAAACATACCAAAAATACCACTCGCAAATCTACAAATCTAGAAACTATGAAATATCTTCGGACGATATTGGTGATCTCATTTATCTCATACATCATTTATATCGGTATCGTAAGATAGCTGATTAAATTCTGTCAAGTGTACTAAATCATTTCGTAGGTGCACATCTTCTCGTTAAAATGTTATTATTATGATTGTCAACTGCTATGATAACCACTGAACTACAAAAATAGGCGGCCCTGAGGGATAGGTTAATGCCCATAAGAATCTGCAGTGGAAGGGGTTTAAAATGTCATTCTTACGCAGTCGACGTTTTCTTTGGAAATTTAAAAAATCAAAAAATCATTATAGTTAATTATATGCAAGGTAGTATTTGTTGTGTGTAGGCTGGAGAACGTACAATTGTAAAAATTTGTTCAGCAAGGTTAACGTGGTTGGAATAGTGTAGAGCAGGTGTAGTATATATTAGAGAAACAGGTGGTGGTTGCTTTGATGGGTTGGTGTGTCATCTTTAATAAAGAATAGCGGGGCCAGCTAGTGGCTCTGACTACACAAAATTAGAAAAGATTGGCAGAGCTAGGGGAACAAAATATTGACAATGCTTAACTACGAGTGCCTGAAGTCTTCCAAAGTTCAAGTCTCCTACTTATTTTTTTATTTTTTATTTCTAACTAAGTTAAGTCAAATCGCTCCTTTGCATCTCTTTGTTTCCTATTTCATTTTTGGTGTAAACATTAAAAATGGCTGGAAAATTGCCTGCAACTATAATGTGTGATCCATGACAATAAAAACCGCAGGAAGACTGGTTAGTTTAGAGACATAAGGTAAGATAGGGTAGTTACAATAAATTCTCAATTGCTTCCCCCCCATTTAATAATTGCCTTTCAAGATTAAATGCTTTATGAATTTAAAATATTTGCCCTTTATGAGGCGCACATATATATGTAAGTAAGAGTCATTTTTTTCTGTACCTTTAGCAGAGGTCAACCATTGGTAGCTCAGTCAAAGGCCAGTGCCTCACCACCACTTCCATCTCACTTTAGCACTCCCTTCGGTGCCGGTGGTCATAGTCGGGACTCCACTCCATCTCCTAGTAGTGGAAGGTAATGTTTTGCTCGCACTCCCTCCCTCCCACCACTCCCTCCCACTGAACAAAAACTAACTAAAACAGCAAAAGTTTGATCAATCATTAAATTCGTCAGAATTTTTAAAGTCGTCTATAGAATGCATTGTTAATCATTCCCTAAAAATCGTTTAAGGTACTTTTCAAATTAGTGTTGAAATTAGTGCCCCAAAAATTGAACTCATAATGAACAGAAAGCATTGTAGAAAGTTACTAAAAAAAAAAATAACAAAATTTAAATCAACTGTTATTTTGTTTACCATGTTGGCCTTTTCACATGTGTATGTCATTTTAATGTACCCCTTTAATTAAGAAATAAGTTTACTTATGGTGCCATAATGGTTGGCTGTCGTCTCCAGATTTAATTTGGGTAATTGTCTGTTGTTAATTGTACACTTGTTTACTGATGGTGCCATAAAGATTACTGACGGCTCCAGATTTACTCTGAAAAATTGTCTGTTGTTAATTGTACACGTGTTTACTTTTTGGTGCCATAAAGGTTCCTGCCTGCTCCAGATTTACTCTGAAAAATTGTCTGTTGTTAAGTGGACATGTGTTTACTTATTAGTGCCATAAAGATTCTCTGAGCAATTGTCTGTTGTTGATAATTGTACATGTGTTTACTTGTTGGTACTGTAAAGGTTCCTGCCTGTTCCAGATTTACTCTGAAAAGTTGTCTGTTGTTAATTGTACATGAAAGGAGCTCTCGTGGATGCTCTTATGTAAGTGAGTTGTGTTAAAAAGTAGAAAAATTGAGGTTGCCAGGGGGTTATCGTTTCATGGCTGTGGAAATAGAGGCATGTTGAGAACTTCTTAAGAAGAAAAGAAGCTACCATCCTCTCAGAAAGAATTTAAATTTAAATCTTTATGTTGAAAGAAGTCTTTGTTAAAAAAATATAAAGCTAACTTACTGTAATTCTCTCTCTCTGTATACACCTGGATTTGGCCATGGATCTCTGGAGAATTGCCAAATAAAATGTAAAATACAAGTTTGATTGTGGTTACCAACACCAGGGGGACAATTTGCATATTGCATCTGGTTGTAGAGAAATTGCCTGTATTCCTGTATCCTTAGACCCTGGTTTATAAACCATTCTTCTAAAACTATAAATTTATAAACCATTCTTCTAAAACTATAAATGACCCTCACCTCACCCCTTCTCTCTCTCTGTCTGTTTAGACCGAGTAGTCTTCCCTTGGGGTCTGATGCAACAAGTTTACCTCCAACCCCACCTCCACAAAAACCCAGCAGGTTGTCACCCCGGGCAGGCTCAACAACTGCACTGGTGCTACACAGAACTTCACCACAGGTAGGAAATTGATCTTTCTCTATTTGTTTGCAATATTGTGTCCGTAATAATTGCTTTCTACGGTCATTGAAAATCTGGAAATGTCATGCAGTACAGCTAAGTCATGATGTATAGCCAGAATTTTAAGAGTCATTATGAAGTGCATTTTATGTCATGAATTGTAGCAAGTCATCTCGAAGTTATGAAATAAACAAAGTATTGCCAGAATTCTAATGAAATATAGCCAGAATTGGCAAAGTCATTAAGTATATAGCCAGAATTGTCAAAGACATGTAGCATGTATTGCCAGAATTGTCAAAGCATAGCCATAATTCTTAAAGTCGTGAAATATAGCCAGAGTTCTTACAATGCCTCTTCTGAAAAGTTTTTTCAAACTTGATTTGCTCTTTCAAGTGGATCATGTAATTTCTTTTTGTTTTATTTTTTTGTCATCTGCACAAAGGCTATGCAGATGAGGACTAAAACTTCCAGCCCTACCTCAGGGACTACTATTTGTCCCATCACCTACCCTTCATCATTACCGACAGGTGAGCCATTTGTACCTTGTGCTTTGTAAATTGTGAAATGTAGAAATGCACGTAAAAGAGTGAATTTGTATTTCCATGACTATATGGTGTTATGTCCACAGTGCTGCTGTATGCAGATGTGTGTCAGTCGTTCAGAAGAACATTGTCGAGTAGACGAGCAATGAACAGTCGTCTTCGGTTGAAAGAGATTTTCAAGTTTTCACAGTTTCATACAGTGCATCGTAGATCCCCTCGACAAGAGGTGCCCTTATGAATGAATATGCAACATGTAAAATTCCAACCATGCGCATGCTCAAGATATAAATGCCAAGAAAAAAAACGTTTTAATTCTTTTCTATATTTTTAATAGCTTGAAGCTAATTACACTTCTTTCAGGCAGGTTTATCTTCAATCTGTGTCAGGACAAAACATTTCACATCAAACATGTTTTAAAATAAGTAACTACGATGTAATGGGATATCGCAGTTCTTCAAAACCTCCTCGTTTATCCTATGACACAGGTGGTATATTTCATCGAGTCAGTCAGTCCCCTTCACCTTCACCGCCACTTCCAGGAAGGAGAGGGTCTCCTTCCTCCGGTGAGTGCGACTCACCTCAACCATGGGTGCTACGGATGTCCCCTCCTCATCCGCCAAGGAGACACACAGACTCTACCCCGCCAAGGTTAATAACTTCACCAACCAACAGGAAAAGTAAGTGTTAATGTCCAGCACTCAATGCCATCACTGTTGAATAAAGTTACCGACCAGAGTAAAAATAACTGCAGAAGGTTAAAAGTTATTGACCAGAAAAAATAACTGGTACCAGCACTCAATTCCATCAGATAAAATAAAACTGTAATACCAGCCCACAGCCAGTAGGTAAAGTAAGTGTAGTACAAACACAACTTAATTGTGGTTATATGTAACCAGTAAATGTAGTACCAACAACTTGAATTCCATTAAGTTACAAACCAGTAGGAAAAGTGAGTGTATTAAAAATACAACTACAGTATGGTTATATATAACCAGTAAATGTAGTACAAACAACTCCAGTATGGTTATATATATAACCAGTAAGTGTAGTACAAACACAACTCCAGTATGGTAATGTATATCCAATAAGTGTAGTACAAACACGACTCCAGTATGGTTATATATAATATAACCAGTAAGTGTAGTACAAACACAACTCCAGTATGGTAATATATAACCAATAAGTGTAGTACAAACACGACTCCAGTATGGTTATATATAACCAGTTAGCGTAGTACAAACACAACTCCAGCATGGTTGTATAGAATCAATAAGTGTAGTACAAAAACACAACTCCAGTATGGTTATATATACAGTCAGTAAGTGTAGTACAAAAACAACTCCAGTATGGTAATATATAACCAAGAAGTGTAGTACAAACACAACTCCAGTATGGTTATATATAACCAATACGTGTAGTACAAACATAACTCCAGTATGGTTATATATAACCAATACGTGTAGTACAAACATAACTCCAGTATGGTTATATATAACCAATACGTGTAGTACAAACATAACTCCAGTATGGTTATATATAACCAGTAAGCATAGTACAAACACAACTCCAGTATGGTTATTTATATAACCAGTAAGTGTAGGTACAAAAACACAACTAACAGTGGATTTTTTAGGTTGGCGATGAATCTGCATTGCCAAATTGCTCCATTAGTACAGTATACAATTAGAAACCAGTGGTCCATATGTCAAAAATTTGTGTGTTATGGCACCAATGAATCTCAACTCAGTACGAGATGAACAATCTCTACTGTACGTAGTTCGATACTATACAAGGCTGCTACGATAAAGAGGGTTCTTGTCATGTACAAGATCGTCAACCATCATGTAGGAGTATAACGATGGTTCTTGTCTTAAGACAAGACCAGTGACTCTGTTTCTACTACATGCTAGTTATACAATACACAAGGTTGCTGGTGTACCAATGGTCTTCGTCTTAAGACGGGTTGGCAGTGATGCTGTTTCTACTACAAGCTAGTTATACAATACACAAGGTTGCTGGTGTACCAATGGTCCTCGTCTTAAGACGAGATGAGCAGTGACGCTGTTTCTACTACATGGTAGTTAACAATACACACGGGTGGTGGTGTAACAATGGTCCTCATCTTAAGACGAGATGACTAGTCAAGCTGTTTCTAGTTTCTACTACATGCTAGTTAAATAATACACAAGGTTGCTGGTGTAAGGATGGTCCTCGTCTTAAGACGAGATGAGCAGTGACACTGTTTCTACTGCATCGTAGTTAACAATACACACAGGTGCTGGTGTAACGATGGTCTTCGTCTTAAGACGAGATGAGCAGTGACACTGTTTCTACTACATGGTAGTTAACAATACACAAGGTTGCTGGTGTAACGATGGTCCTCGTCTTAAGACGAGATGACTAGTCAAGCCGTTTCTACTACTTGCTACTTAAATAATACACAACGTTGCTGGTGTACCAATGGACGAGACGAGATGAGCAATGGAAGCTGTTCTATTACATGGTAGTTATACAATACACAAAGTTGCTAGTGTACCAACAGGCCTTGTCTTAAGACGAGATGAGTAGTGACGCTGTTTTTACTACATGGTAGTTAACAATACACAAGGGTGCTGGTGTTTGACATATGGACCACTGGGTTCTAATTGGATACTGTACTAATGGAGCAATTTGGCAATGAAGATTCATTGCCAAACTAAAAATCACTGTTAACTCCAGTATGGTTATATATATAACCAGTAAGTGTAGTACAATAACACAACTCCAGTATGGTTATATCTATAAAATGCAACTCCAGTATGGTTATATCTATAACCAGTAAGTGTAGTACAAAAACACAACTCCAGTATGGTTGCATATAACCAGTAAGTGTAGTACAAAAACACAACAGCCTCCAGTGTGGTTATATTTTGTTAGTGTCCATTAAGGCCCTCTGGATGTACATATCTTCAGATTTAGAGTTTTTGGGGCTTAGTGTTCTATTTTGATAATATTTAACATTAAAGCGTTTAGTTCTTGAAAATGACATGTTTTCATGATTCAGTTTTCTAAGATTAACTAAAACAAATATGTCAATGATGTTCATGTTCAATGGGGCAGTACAAAGGGTAAATAACTTGGTTAATGTCAAGAGTCCAAATGTTTTTTCTCTCTTCATCCACTGTTCTCAGAGCTTTTCAAAACTGACCAAGGTATGTCAGTCACTCCATTTACTGCACTTGTCGTTTTTCAAATTTGTTACCTGCTTTTGCTCTTGCAGTCGTCTATTTTGTTTCTGCTATCCTTCCCTTTGTTGATAATGTAAGAACATTCTCTACTGATTTCCAATATTAAAAAAAATCTCTGATGGGTTTGTATCCTCGAAAAGAAATCCGCTTAATCAGCGTCACTCAAAATTGAGCAAATATCCAGTGGGAAACTTCATCCGTAGACAACTCTTTTGCGGCCGTTTGCTGCATTTTTGCTGCGGTTAAGCAATTGAAGAATTAAAACCGACGACTCCCTTAGAGGCAGCTGGAAGCACTAGGTATACCACAGGTATATCGACGACGTCTCCACCGCCGCGTCATGTCCGTTCGTCGGAGAGCCGAACATTCCGGGCAAACAGTCGACATGTCTCCGTTACTGCTCTATCCCAGATAGCTCCGAACCATTTGTGGGGAGTTTGAAGGGCTGACAGAGAGTCTGGCCACTCGTACATTTGCTCCTTTCGAGAAAACAAAACCGAGAGGAATAATCTTACAACCGTACGTACAAGTCGATCGCGTCACACACTTATTCTCGAGACTTTGAAATTGAACTGTATACCTGCGTGCCAGGAAGATTCCGTTTGTGTCTTTTGGGTTTAATTTTTTAAAGTAAAAAAAATCTGTGTGCTCCTTTTGGTTTTTATTGTCTATTTAAGGATACAAAGACTTTCCTTCCTCTTTTTTATTCGTCCACTCATCTTCCCAGTCTGTGCAGATGCAGAACTTTCCGCTGTAATTTGTGCGGTAGTTCGAGAGGGCCGATCGTAATTTGCCATTCCCAGAAGGCCCTCTACAAAACCCTTGCTTCGGAAATTTTGAAGACAAAGCTCCGCAAAGGAATGGAGCTACACACTCTCTCTCCTTCCTTCCCACTGCATCTGCTAAACGTTAGATTTGGCCGACGTCTCTCATTCTGCTAGAACTGTTCAGTTTGATTTCATTCCATTTAATAATTAACCGTTTCGTCAACCACAATTCCCATTTTCCAATTTGTTTTGAGTTGTGAGGCGAAAAGGCAGGCCCTTTAAATGGTTTCGAATTCCATGTTGTATATTCTTCTTCGTGCCCGTAGGCCCTCTACTTCTTGGAGAGTCTACAACAAACATACTTGAAGACAAAAAGTTACGGGATGTTTGTCGACCTCTTTTGACATTAAGCATATTCCTTTTTGACGTAAAGAAGCAACGTCAGCGTTCTAGTCCTAGTGGAATGAATTATAAATGGTTCTCGCTGTCATTATACGGTCATATTTCTTTGCCATTCCCAGCATCATCCCCTGCTCGACTGACGTCCCCACTGCAGTTCACCTCGCCACCATCACTGCCTGCCATCCGATCTAGCCAAGCAGCCGATGCAAGTCCTGAGGTAAGAGTTTTTACGATTTATTGACGGATGTGCTGTTTACTGGTTTCCGATGGAACCCCCCTTTTTTCTGCCAAGTCTGTGCGTGTGCAGAGTGTATGCACATGTTTCATAGTAGGACCGAGGACTCGAACAAAGGAATGCCAAGTCCCTGTAAAGCCATTTGGAAGAATCACTGAGTCCCTCGGTGGACATTTGTTATTGTTGTTGCCATGACAGCTAGTGTTAGTGAGTTCTTAAAAGTGGGTTTTACAATGGAGTCTTCCATCTTATGGTGATGCATGTGTATGTTTGTGGAATTCCGAATTCCTCGGACGTAAATTTTCGAAGAATTCTCAGTAGACTTCTATCTTGTTTTCATTGTTAACGTTAGGTCGTTTCTATGGTGGATTTCACAATGCAGTCATTGGTGTGAATGTGATGAACACTTGTGTATGGGTTTGGATGTATTGATGTGACATTTGGGCTTCAGCAAACATGATGACTCAGTAATACGTTGGATGCTTACCATACCTTTATATATGTCGGCTAAGGTGTGCTGATCATCAATATTCTATTTGGTGTTCATTTTGTGAATATTAAATGATGTTTTATTAATATTCACGACATGAACACCAATATCAGGCTTTAAAAAGATATATCACTTTGTCTGATTATCCTCAGACTTGTATAGTGATATGAGTTAGATCCTTTCATAGACAACTTTGTAAGCCGTAGTTCCGATTATCTTCAGATGTGTGAGTATGGTGATAATGGTGAATATGGTGATAATGGTGAATATGGTGATATTGCTTTATTGATATTATATGTACCCGGTGTTCGATTTCCCCTGTATCGCATCGCAAAATATACAACCAAAATGACGACTTTGTGACAAGTCTCACAATTGCATCGCACAAGGTGCTCGTGCATTCTATACAACGCCTCCTTTTACTCCACGGGAGTTCACGACAACAACGACTTCATTCGATTTGACTTGACTACGTATGTCATCTTTACTACCCAGCCCACCAGCCTGCCGTTCATCGACGTTTCCAGGAGGTCGAGGGCCTCGTCCGACCTGACAGAGGACAGCAGCTTCAGCTCCACGATTGACGGCACCCCCTTCTTCCGGCGCAGTGCGAGCTTCGGTAGATTGACGGACCATAACGCACTGAGGGCAGCATTTGATTCGCTGCCAAAGACTCCTTCTGCCAGCCTAGAAGGAATACCTGGTATGTGAATTTTTTTTATTTATATTTTATATTATGACATGGTATATGAAAAGTCTGGGAAACCGGGGGGGGGAGGGACTTTTTAAAGTTTTATATTATTTGGTCTGGCAATATGGAGAAACCAATATAACTCTTGTAGCAACATTTAGTCTGATTTTGCACTTGGAAACCTAGAAAAGATTTCACAAAATGTATCTGCTATGTGTCTACAATTTGGATGTTCCTAACCATACCATTGTATATATCCTTAAAGTGTCTACCATTTGGATGTTCCTAACCATACCATTGTATCTACCCTAAAGGGGGCCTACTGTTTGGATGTTCCTAACCATACCATTGTATCTACCCTTGTAGCGTCTACTACTTAGATGTCCCTAACCCATACCGTTGTATCTACCCTCAAATTGTATACTGTTTGTATGTTCCTAACCATACAAAGCTACCCACCCTGTCTCTTAAATGTGTCCAGAGAAGAGTCTCCTGATCATCGTGTGAAAATGCTGACCAGCGTTTATGAAGTTATGCGCGTCAAATAGAACGGAGTCCCCAAGTGATGCCCATCTCTCTTCCCAGGTGCATGCCTTGCCACCACTCCTCCAACATTCCCTGCCTTCTTCATCGGGTCGTCCCAGTCCAGGAGGAGCTCCCAGTACGGCGAGGGTTCCCCGCCCAGCCGCCAGGGGTCCATCACCTTCGCTGCGTCGCCGCCTAACATGGAAGGACCGATCGCCTTCGAGGCTCCAGAACTCATCGAAGAGACTATCATGAAGGTAAATGCGGTCTCCTCATGTTAGCCTGGACCAGTGGATAAAACTGTCAAGAGTCAAGAGAATGGGGAGGAGGTGGGGGGGGGTGGGGGCGACGACTTTATTACCCTTTAAATTTAACCGTTTATTTAACTCTGGTTGCTGTAGAAATATCTCACATATGGCATCACAAACCCATGTTTGAACTTTTCCAATCTTATTTTGACGGCAGAGACGTGATAGTAGAAAACGGTCAAGCCGTTTCCGTTTTTATTACTTTTATGGTTTTAACGTGATAGTCCTTTAAACAAATTGGTTTCGAAGGTCGCGTATGTATTATATTCGTGTAAGGTATTTTGCGACAATTTTAACGATGGCCGTGATCGCCTTCCGTAGCCCGAGCATAACGAGACCGTCGAGAGGCTGAACGTCATGTACGGAATCGTAACTGCCATAGTGGACCTGGCGCAGTCTCGTAGCGACCCCCTGGCCGAGTCTGTAACCTACAAGGATGTTACCAGCGCTGGTGCCACGAACCATGTTTGTTTCGTCAGCGAAAATCAAAGGTAAGGGGGAGCCGATGTCGACCGCGTATCATTTTAACATCCCGATGACATTACTCGCGCGCCGGGCCTATACAAATTGCATATATTCGCATGGTTAGCGAGTAACTGCCATGGTAACGTTCGGTAAATTGCTTATGAACAGAATGACATGAACATTTGTAAATAATATCAGAATAAAAATGACATTATTAAAATCGATCGGACATAAAAAATCAAATGCATTAGAGAAGCTACTGATCTAAAGGGTCGTCAAGAAAGGCACCTTAAAAGTATAAAACGTTCTTCACTTCACTGCTGCAGTCGTTGAAAATCTGTAAATTTATGCCAGAATAAAAATTATACTTATTGAAATTACTCGGACGTAAAGGACAAATACATAGAGAAACTACTGCCCGTGAGGGAGGGTCGTCAAAAAGGGCATCTTTACAGTGCCGCATATTATATTTGATCAACCCTCGTAAGGGGTTGCTAACCTATTTCTACTGGGATGCCATTTCACATTTTTGTGGTCCCATCTGGCACCACCGAACCAAAATATCACCTAAAGTAGACGTGCGTTTATTTTCGATGCAGATACGACAATGGGGTGTTTAAAAATTCCCACAAATATGACTGAGCAATTTTATCTGAACAGCAGTCAGTGTACAGCCGCTTTCGATATAAACTTAATTATTGTGCAAAAGTAAATCAATAAAATTGAAGCATGCCACGTATGGTCAAATATAACCACCGATGGAAAGCCAACTCTAAGCATTAAAATAGGTGTATGATAAGTTGCTAATAATGAGTATAAATCATGGAACCTAGTGTGATGTTTTACCTCGACGATGTGTTTACTTTTTAACGAAGAACCCTTGATTATGAGGAATTATGAGGAATGCATTGTGGCAGGAAGACTGGTGTAACTCAACTCAAGTTCAAGGCTTGCAGTGGGGTGTTTAAAAATTCCCACAAATGTGAATGAGCAATTTTATCTGAACAGCAGTCAGTGTACAGCCGCTTTCGATATAAACTTAATTATTGTGCAAAAGTAATCAATAAAATTGAAGCATGCCACGTATGGTCAAATGTAACCACCGATGGAAAGCCAACTCTAAGCATTAAAATAGGTGTATGATAAGTTGCTAATAATGAGTATAAATCATGG
>JAODAG010099762.1:0-15757 GCA_027574785.1 Orphnurgus asper
ATATTACATAGGCCTATATATATATATATATATATATATATATTAGTTAGTTGATAGGCTAGTATCTACATACACATGTACATGTACTAGATATATAGCTACCAACCACGTTAATGTTCTACAGCCTTCTGCAATGTATAGGGACACTTTGTGATTGGAGTGTATTGGCTATGCACAGAAGTAAACTAATCCATTTACTTGTGTACAGTAACTACATATACACGTGAACCCTACATATACTATAGTTGAGCTATACTAAAGTAGATCCGTCTTATATGAAGTACCATTCGTGACTCATTGTAAAAGAAAAGGTTGTATACAGTCGCTTGTAAGTAATAATTATACAATACGTTCTTTGAGTACGTAGATCTACATGGAATTTAACTTCCGGAACACCATCGCGTTTAAGGAATTCTGAACATATGAGTGGGTCTCTATTGCCGAAGGGAGACCGGTTAGAGACAGGCGACAGAAATAGTTTCCGTTTTATGTTCTTTTGGATTGTTCTATATATGTTCTGTTTTGTCAGTCTGAGAGTGCTTTTATTTTAGGCCTAGGCCTACACCTATCTAATTTAGGACTAGGCCTACACCTAGCTCATTAAGAAAACTCACTTTAAAAACTTATTAAAATTCTAATCTTAGGCTAGTTGTTTCTTCTGCTTGATATTAGGATACGGCCGTCTACATTGACTATTACGAGGACAATCCCGGGAGTAGTTTTAAATATTTGAAGATAACGCGACAGTTCACGGAAGTAGGTCGTTTAAGGAAAAGTGCACTTAATGACTCATGGTATTCAAGTTGATTATTGGTCGACTTCAGGATTATCACCAAGTGATTGTCACCGTTTGTAACCGTCCCTGCCGAGTATGTAATCAATCGTGGCACACATTACATTTCCTTTGTTCAGTTGCCCACATGTGGTCTAAAACCATTTAGAAAACTAGAATCCTTAATCCTTGATTACATACACTTTACATGTGTTAAAGTGCCGACATGGAAACATTTGAATTTATCCATAGCCTCAAAACAGTGTGAAGATGGGTAGTTCCTTGCACAGAACAATCATAAGGAAAGTGGTGAAACAAGTTGTGATGATTGTTTTTCCTTGAAGAGTGATTATGATTATGTATGACTAAGACCAAAACTAAGACACGTTGGAACTGGTAGATACACGATAGTATTCTACCCTAATAAACACAACACTGTGTTGCAAAATACGCAGCACGGTCCATGTTGCAGTGTACTTCAATTACATAGCGGTCATGTACAGTAGTTGAACGTCCGCCAATTTATCTCGAGCCGTGAAATATTTGTAATATCTCCACATCACCGGTGGTAATCAAACTTCCAAACACAAAAGCAGGATTCAGGAACGGTTTCCCACTGGTGTGCAATCCCGTTGCGGTATTAGCCTACAGACAAGTTAGTTCTTGGGGAACTGGTGTTTGATTAATTTGATTGCTTTTCTCCCTTCCCGCACATACTTACCTTTGTTTGATAATCCTGGACCTACAGTAATCTTCAACTTCCAATATGTACTCTCTAGCCTATTGTAGATACTTTGTAGATAATTAACGCTCACATTTATACTGCGAAGAAACTATATTGATGCGAAAGGCAGGCTAAATAAATTAAATACTATTCACACTCTATAGGTAGGTCCGCCTTATAATTCCAGGTTTTTATACTCTCATATAACTTCCTTATTCGACTGTTGGCCATGTGAAAAGAAGACAATATTGATGGGTAGGAATTTTCAAGGTACCTTGACCAAGAAATATATACGCTTCAGGCCTCTCCATTAATTGGAGTAATGGCTAATCATTTTAATGTGGACAATTGCGGGAATTCAATTACGCCAGTGGAGCAGGGTTGACGCTAGTCTCACAATTTGTAGTGGGATGGTCACTGTTAGGACCAAAAATAAAGAGGAGAGTGTTAATGATGTAACATGCGATGAAAAAATATATAGTAATGTTCAAACTTTAACAAGTATATTTCAACGATTGCTGGAATTGCAGAAAAGATTAATGCGTAACAGATATGTCCTACATAGGATAATGAGGTGATGAGTACCATCATGGGACTGAAATCTGGCAGATTTCCAAGGTCATGGCTCAATTACAGGCGATGTACTGGCGAGTTGCTAAGCCACTCACCCACATAATCTGGGTATCATTTTCCTGTGGTGTCTTATATACTGTAACGAGAATCCACATCCATTTTTCGTTGCAAACGTGTGTACGTTTTATATTTTGTTCAGGCCTAGTATATAGTACATTGTTGTTTCCAGGAAGGTGTACATTGACCTTCCTGGTGACAGTTTCTCGGAAGGTCTTCCTGGCGGACACAGGGTTGCCAAAATGTTTCCAAAAATGTATCCAGATCATACCTGCCACTGTTACGCACACAACATCCAAACAACATGATATGTTGCCTGGTAGAGAGTTTGTATGCATTGTACCTTGTACGTACGACCTCTTCAGAAACACATGTGCGCGGTGCTGGTTATCATACGTATCACGTCATACGAATGTATGTGGATTCTCTTAGAAAAGCAAATTACTGTTTCCAATTAATATAAAATTGAAAGTGAAATAAAAAATAATCATATAAAGGACAATGAGATATAATATATTGTTTTTTAGTAGACACATTTCATCGGTTAAAATACCGCCAAAGTAACAAAAAAGCGCTAAGCCTCCAAATGAATATTCCGGCACCAACCAAACCAAACAAGAGGCAAATTTGTGGAAGTTTGCGCAAAAAGCGTAATCTAGCAATCCTGAGATACCCGCGTTGACCGTTGACCCTAGTGTGAGAAGTAAGCCATTGCCATTTTGCCATTTAGCCATTGCGTAATAGTACGTGCCTTACTACCGCGGGAAGGTGTAGCTCTCACTGGTTTGACAAGTGGAGTGGTGTTGAGGATTTCTTAATACGTTGGGGACTGAGTACAAGTGCTCTAAAGATTGCTCAATTTGGATTCAGTGTTTCTGACACGTTGAAGCCGAACAGCTTTCAACTCGTTAGTGACGGGGCTTCCAGTCTGACTGTTCCCCGTAGGTAGGCGTTGCTGCAGATGTTGTCATTCTAGGGTCTTAACAACAAGATTTTGCTAAACATTAAGAAATAGCTTTTCTTGACCTTTGCTGTATACTGAGTTAGCAATTTACGTTGCGTAGTAGCGAGGTAGTTTGTACGTAGATATGTACGCCTCGTAAATGAGAGATACTTTCACTGCAATAATGACAGATACCCTGCACTTTGTTTGCTGACTGCTGAGACCGAAGTATCCGGTAATAATGACAAACTGTTCAATATAAAACTAGCACGTTTCAATGATCAATGCTTGGAAAACATTACATTTGACATGCAGACATTGTTTTACCTTGAACGATGACAAATATTTAAGAATAGAGTTTCCGTTGTCAACTGATTAGATTGAAGCGACAATTTAGTTATTTGTGAATAAATAAATATCGTATTACATGCTCAACAGTTTTAGTAGACATTAATTGTACGTGTTCATTACGGATGTGTGGTATTAAGTTTCAAAGTTGGACAATGTCAAACAATGAGACCATTTGGTAAATACCCTTATTTGAGGAAAATATGGTATGCCTAATTGAGTCAAAGATTCATGCAGAAGTTTATTTTAAATATTCATTGAATTGACGTTGAATATTCAGAAGTTGAATTATCGACATGCCGTCTTTTAAATATTCTTGAACGGTTATTATAATGACGACGCAGTGACGCTAACGAATATCTTATATTCTATATATTTTCATGTGTCTCAACGGGTAACTACTTTATCAGAAACGAAATAATCGGCTTTCGCCGCGCTAAAATATACTCAAATCGAATTGGCGATGGGTAGGGATGTTTAGTTACGTTTCAGATTTTTAAATAGAACGTATAAATGCTGAACATATATGCTGAATATATATACATATAGGCCTATAGGATAATGATGGTAAAATATCTTGCAAATAAAGCCTGAAATTGTCTTCATATTTGCAGATCTAGACGAGTATTATAAAACGTTACCACTCGTCATATATTCAAAATCACTCAAGTTACTTCTAGATACGCCGAAGAGTGTAGTGGTATATGTATATGCATGGATGAATGTGAACTGAATAATAGCACCGCAGTCATGATGATAGTATTATTATTATTCAAATGGATTATAAATTTCTAATAGCATCTTATTATGCCACACCTTAGTACGGTTTGACGGCAATGAGCTGAGCATATTATAATCAAAATCCACATAGAACAGTTGTTCTTGGCCCCGTGTGTTATTGATTTACCCCATTCCTTTCCTTAACTTCACCGATAACGTTGTATATTTGAACTTGTCCATTATATTGGTGGTTTATTTTGTTGAGGTGAATAATAGGGCGAGTTTTGCGACCTCTTAAACGAGCATTTCCGTTAGCGTCATGAAGGCACGATTCTACACACAGTAAAGTATTTGAGAAAATAATCCATGTTACACTTACGAGGGCCGCAGGTGAAAAAAAACTGGCAAGTACGGCATGTATACCAGTTGTCAATATTATTCAGCTAATGAAAGGTGTAACGTCTGCTGTCGATTGACTGTTTGAGCTTAGGTGAAATTGTTTTGAACGTCATTGTCCAGTATAATAGCCACGCGAGCATTAATCTTACAAATTGACATGTTTGTAAAACAGTTCTTGTTTTGTAGTCATTGTCTTGTAATCGACCAGGTATACCGTATACTTACAGTATTTCATTCGAATGGTATTTGTATAATGCTGGCAATAACCAAATCTCAGATGAAATATACAATGTTGTAATTGAAGATGGAACATTCCAGACATGTGTAGGGATGGGTAGCATTAGTATAGTGTTTGTAGCCCGATATGATCGAGAAATCATCTCATTACGTGAATTCAAATGAAATTAACAACGTTATATGTTATCTGACCACTCGATCTTTCGCATCCAACATTGTGAGCAACGACTGAAAATACTGTGACATCCTTTTACTTGATTTTGTATAGAAGTGTGTTTACTTTCCTTCGGAATGTTTATGTTTACAAACATGATGATTATACATTTTAAATATATTGAATTGTGGTACGCTTTGAATTCTTTAGATCAATCGTAAAGCAATCCTGATTATTCATTTAATTTAAGTTTGCAAGTTGGCGGAAAAATGGTCATGGGAACTTGGCATTAAATAAACGCATTTATTTATGAGGTTTTTACGTATGTTTTAGGAGAATTGGATTAATGTTTTACTCGAGTTAATCCATGAAGCATGCACGGCATGTTGTTGACTCCGATTCTGCAAATATAAATACTACAATAACTATATAGAGTCAGTTTGGCGAGAGGATGCTGTGGCATATACTGCCGTTGTTTGGTTTAGCATTGGAGCCCAAAGCATTTTTCGTGTGGGTTTTCTAAAAACCAGTACTACTAGTACTAGTATTACTACTATAGCAACTGAAATTGAAGAAATCTGAGGAACTCGAACAGGAAACCATTGAACACGTACACTTAGAAACGGTAGTGATTTCTTGGCTCTTAGCCTAATTTTTGGTGTTTAACCAAACCAAACAACGGATGCATATGCCACGGCATCAAACGTCAAAGAACCTACCTCCCAGCCACAGTCGATCGGTAGGCTCTTAATGTCAATAGATGATTCGGCTAGTGTAGTGCCAGGAATTTTGAAAGTGGTGGGTGGATGCCTACACTATAAAATTTATCAGAAGCCAAAAGCTTGTAATACAAATCTATACAGAATATACAGAAATACAACCGACTTATACAACGTACAATTACAACGTCTATACATTACTTTGTGTGCAGTGGAAACAGGCAAAGTAGAGACAGTCATAGACACTGCTAGATACAAGATGTATGGACATATCAATGGAAATAATTTATGTAGGATAGTTGGCTCTGTCACATAGTAGCTTTCCTACTTGCGGTTTTGTGTGAAATAACCACTGTTATGAATTTGTACATTAGTATAGCAATACTACATTGCCATTGCTGTGTTTCAGAGTAACATCTTAAGCGTAATGTTATTCATTGTAGGTATTTCCAATTTTATTTCGATATGGAAATTGTTGTAAATAATCTTATTATATGCATGAACTGGGTTAATCTAAGGTCTACCGTGCGTTTATCGCAGAATAATACAAACACGGATATAACGTGTATATAGCGGGGTTGGTGGACGCCCGGTTTTACGGCGAGGGGGAGGTGAGGGGTGGGGGAGTAGTAACCATTGGATTGAAAGAATTATCTCGTGTATAGGCAACTAAAATTGTATGTCATTGAGGCCCTCATTTGATAATCTGAGTTTCGTTTGTAAACGAGAGAGTACTTTTATTTTTAAAAGAGTGAGTTTCGCTTAGGGACGGCTGAATGTCGTTTATGAACGAGTCAGATTTGTTTGTAATCAGTGTTTGTCGTTTTCTGACCCTTGTCATGAGTTTTGCCTTATGTTTAGCAATCAATATGCAGTTTAACCCAGCGTCATCTGCTGGTTTGTAATTTACGTTCTGAAACATGCGTCCTCTAGCACTGAAATATTTTCCTGCCGTACAGTTGTGGAAAGTTTCGTTTAACTGTTTTCGATAGTCCTCTAATTCTTCATAAAATGTTGCACCATAACGTTTTATTTTCCTCCAAAGCGTATCGTTAAAACGTCGGTAAAGTTCGTAATCAATTGAATTCCATTCACGCATTTGTTGACGTAATGTTCTAGATAGTGTGTAACTTTTGGCTTGCTTCGATCTTTTGTTCTTAGAAATATATAAAATATCCGCCATTGACCAGCAAAACTGTTTCTTCAAAACAAGGAGAGATTCTTCAAAGTACTCAGTTTAATCACCATATCTAACTCTTGCTCAAGCTTGCTGATGTAAGCGTTCACAAGCGTTTGATTATCGTGATGTTCGGCATCTAAACCGAGGTCAAATATTTGATTATTTCGAGCGTAATAGAACCTCAATCCTTTCTGTTTTCCCCAATTTAATGTTTTCAATTTTGTTAAATATTCATGAGGGTGACGAAACCACTCTTCCATGTTGATTGCAACATTTTGCAAGTTTGACAAAGAAGAACGAACGGTCTTATTTCCTGGAAGTGTGTTATCAAATTGGAACTGAACAAACGCCGATTCAAATTGCTTTGCGGGCTCTCTTAAGACCGTGATATACCGTGTGCTAGGTTTCATAAAGGTATCCATAGCCTGTCTGTAGTACCGAATGTGAACGGTTATCATATCGTACTTATAATTCCTATAATCACCAAGTTTTACGTTCAACGGTTTAAGAAATAGATTTTTCGGGCTATCCTTTGATATTTCGGCATAAACAAGATGTCCATTCAATGAAACTTTGTTTAACACAAACGAACGGTTTCTCTGGTATCCGAATCGATTCATTATGTGACCCACGGTTGTACTTTCGGTTTTGTGTGTCTTGATGAACGCAACACTTTCCACATATTTCGTGCAAGGAATATATGGTTGGGATTCAGACACAATATCCGGATGCCCGGAGTTGTTTGTACGGCGACGGAGTGTAGTATCTGCAGCCATTCTGTAAAATGAATAAAACAAATTTACTTTTCAATAAATTAGTGGTAGCAACGCGTAGCTATACATTTTACGATGATGTTGAACTATTACGGTAAACACTCAACAAGTTACCCAAATTTGCTCCGTTTGAAGCTCCAAAGTGCAACCTTACCTCGATCGCTAATTTCTATAAAACACTAAAGGAGAAATATTGTATTACGTTTACGCAGCTGAAATATTATGTTAAACGTACGGCATTGAGAGGACAGAGCTTTAGCCAGAGGGGTCCTTTGGCCATATTCGATAAATCTTCAAACACTAGCCGAGCTTCTTACTACGCGGCTTTTCCGACATGTATTGCTTCAATAGGCCTATGTTAAATTGTTTTTTACTTACCGAGAGCGGTAAACCCACGAATATATATATATATATATATATATATATATATATATCACCGTCATACTATCAACCTGAACGTTTTGCTAAAACTTTGCTTTAACTTTTCCTTTTATTTCATATTGTCATTAAATGAATGTCAAATATCATAATAATAATAGTATGCAAGGACGTGTGTAATAGATCTATACTTACATGCGTTCCCTTAAGTCATAGTTACATAACATCACCGGAGCATGTAATGTGAACATTATCACAGCAGAGGACGCACCAACTATGAAAGCAAGTATGACCTTGAAACTACAGTACTATGTGAAAGAGATTGACGAAAAGAGATTGACTATGCACTGTTAGAGTATCAGTGAGTTTTTTCTAAAGGGGCAAACGTATAGAAATAAACGATATCATAACAAATCTACTTCATCAATCGAAAAAGCAACCACCAAAGATGAGAGTATAGGCCTATTAACAAGGACAGAATTGAACAGAATATGCATGGGTTTTTTAAGGAGATCCACCAAAGAAAGAAGCTGGGTCCTAAAAACCATACAACGACAGCGTATACCACAGCAATATCGCATTTTTTATCAGAAGGAAAATCTGTGAAATCTGACCCAGTTCCTAGCACCAACCTTATTTAGGTAATAGAAATCATGAACATCACGGTTATGTGGGATGTAGGAAAAGGAAAGACAATATACATACTTTAATAGGTTGAGTAGTAATAGGGCTGGGGACACTTTCTGTTAGGGGGTCAACCAGGTACTTTCACAGCTAGATCCGTTCGATTCTAGCCAGTGGACAAATGTTTTAATCAATTCCGATAGTCTAACCGGTATATCAGCGAATGTATTGCTTTGTTTGGCTAATAGCAGCTACTTTGCCTCGCAAATTTCAGATAATCGGATTTATTAAAACAGAAACAAAAGCATGAATTGTTTACGGAAGAAGATGGTGTATTATATTTAATCGTCAACAACGAAACAATACGATTGGCTAAGATCCTACCTCTTGCCGACGAATAGGGTAGGGAGGGAGACAACTCTTGCCATCGAAGATGGCAGAAGACAGCTACTATATTAAAACAAATTTTGGATGCCCTTTCCACAGATAGATCTAGATTGGAATTCAAATGCGTTTGGCAACGAGTTGGAAAATATTATCGTTGTGGTATACCCTGTAGAAAAAATTAAATTAAAAAATGTGGTGCTTGCCACTTGCCCCTTGCCTTCCCTGCCCCCCTTGGGGGAAAGAGGCAGAGGGCAGGCAGGACAAGATCAGAAGCACAATTATGCAAAACTGTGGTAGAGATCTAAAGAAAAAAGTTATATTTATTGTTCAATAGGAGAAAAATAGAATACAATATGCAAGTTACCTATCAAGTACTTGTCAAGTTACCTATCAAGTACTTGTCAAGTACCTGCAAGTCACCTGTCAAGTACTTTCAAGTTACTGTCAAGTTGTTGTCAAGTTACTGTCAAGTACCTGTCAAGTCACCTGTCAAGTACTTGTCAAGTATATGCCAAGTTACTGTCAAGTCACCTGTCAAGTACTTGTCAAGTATATGCCAAGTTACTGTCAAGTCACCTTTCAAGTTACTGTCAAGCTGTTTTCAAGTACTTGTCAAGTACCTGTCAAGTTACTGTCAAGTTACTGTCAAGTACTTGTCAAGTTACCTATCAAGTACGGTACCCATCAAGTTACTGTCATGTTGTTATCAAGTACTTGTCAAGTTACTGTCAAGTTACTGTCAAGTCTGCCAACAAAGTTGGCAATTGTCAAGTCTAAAGTTCTTCTTTTTGCATATTTTACATTATATAATTTTACATTATATGTAAATATTATTTTTACAGAAGACAATCAGTTGGTCTACGTGACAATGCATGACGCAGTGCCTTGGCCTGTAGTTCTTGTTTCTCAAAATTATTATGACAGTCTGATGCTGTGTGCAGGGATCCTATGACCCGCAAGACTTTGTCTAGTAATCGTAAAGTGTTGTTTACACCGTTTTGTATCAACAAATGATTTAAAGACCATAGAGAAACACATGGGGTAGATTATAGTTATCTTTATACATAGATTGTCTGTGATTAACGTCATTAGTGGCCCTTGCCTCCATGGACAAATTTTTATTATCGGTTATGAACGACTGTTTTTAAATATTTCTGCATCTGTGTCTTCCTACCGACTCTCTGACGAGGGTATCTAAATATTGCTTCCTCGACTAGGCCCGCCTTAATCAATTTTCTTCTATGATAACTTTTTAAACAGGATGATGCCTCATCTGTACTTTTTTGTGTGTATCTTCCGCCACGATATCTGGGGTACTCTCGGCCATTTGTATACAATTCTGTTTATAACTATTAAGAAATTATTTGTTTAATTAAATATTATTTTTTCCTATTGAACAATAAATATATGTTTTATATATAAGAAACTTTTACGTGATAAAAAAGGCGTTATAAAAAATTTATTTTTCATGAGAAAATGTTGGTACCTGGTAAGTAAAGATGGTAGACAGGGTGAAGCATTGTCAGATATATATATATACTGAAGAACAGCAAGATGGTATGATAATTATTAAAGACAATAAACAGTATATTGCTTATAAAGATTTGGATGAATTTACGGCCTTGTTTAAACCGAATAGGCGTAGATCACTACGAAGTGTACGTGGTAATGTGCCACAAAAGATTACCCAAAATTACCCGCATTAATGTTAACATGACACTCACTTGTGTAGCATACTTAACGTAAGCGCATTCGGCGATGCCAATAATTTGAATTGTCATACGTACTTTTCGCACTGTTAGTGCATAGAGTAGACTCTGATGTATATATGTTGCAAATTTCTTGCTGCACTGCCGTATCTTTTTTTCCACTATCTCGGTTGTCCTTAGCCTGGAGTCTCTGAACATCTTCCCGTTGTTTCCGTTTCTCTATGTAGTATCCTTTCTTCACATTCATAAAGTTAAAGTCTTACAGTTGATACAGCGCCATCATTAATATGACTAACTGCAGCATGGCTACTGTAATCACAACAGTCTGTCTACCAGTGTAATCCTCTTTGGGGGAAACGCTTCCAAATTAGGCTGTTGACGCTTTCACACGCTGTTTTGGGTATAGCCGTCCAAACACTTCTTCAAGAGTTGTTCCTTTGATAAATCTTCAAATGTGGGATTTATTGCATATATTACTGCAGCAGGGAGTCCATGTTTATGCTTATACTCCATAGTTCCATTCGTCTGGTCCCTTTTGCCACCAACACCAGCTGTCTTTGCCAGGTGGACACAGGGAACGGTCATGAATTTCGCCAGATGACCATTTATGCTTGAGGATGGTCTGAATTCCTTTCATCATACTGTCTAAGTTCCCAGTGTTGCGACGTATGGCAAGTCCATAATATAACTGCCAAATAATGTATTCCCTTATCAGTGAGTCTACCCCTCCCACCAAGAGTCTTCCCATCAGCAAGTTTTGTCTTGCTCGACTTCTACTTCAATTTACGCAGACGTGTTCCCATACGTTTCTGGACGTGTCCAACACATTGCATTCTTCTCAATATTTTTACCAGAGTATAGTTCTGAACCAACCACAGTGCCATACGATTTTGTGTCCCCATCCCCATCTTAACCTAAATAACGAAGCCGATGTTTCTGCTCACTACTCTGAAACATGCTGACGGCAACCTTGGGTTCCACGCTCGGAGCAGACCCATCGTTGGTCTTTGTACCCTTTTTTGGAATGTACTCTTTTTGGATTCTTGGTCCGCGTCCTTCATGCGTTCACATCCCTGAGCAACCTTTCGTCCAAACTTCAATTTCAAAAACCTTACCATTCTCCATAGAAATGGCTGTGGCAACTCCATTTAGTGATTAATGACCCCTGCGCTGCCACGTTCCATCCAGCATGGCTGTAAGTCCATCAACGTTTTCAATTTTCAAATCTTGTGCTGCATTTGACATGCATTGGCTTCAAATGTGGTACCCCCTTCTTTGATTGCTCTGGTTCTGTCCGCTGTGAAGTGTAGTATTTTTTTACATAGTTGCAGTGGTCATATGCCACAAAAATATCCCTTCCTATCATTTAATTATCAATTTCAAAATACTGATGTCCACAATCCTGAGACCTTCCAAATTAGTATCTTCTTCTATGTTTGCTGGCTCTGACGCTTTTAGTTTTTTGTGCTAGCACTCTCCTACTCAATTACCTGGTCGGAATTCCCCAAAGTAGCTGAACTGGTACCTGTGATAGTGGTAGGCATTTCTGCAGTACTGACTGTGTTACTAAGTCCACTACACACACTAACGTTACAAAAGCGAGCCCTGAGAATTAGTATTCCTGGCACGTCATATATTCCCATATATGCCCTTGTTTAAACGTTGACATGCTCTTAATATTTTTGATATTGCCACTTACAGGCAGCTACGTTCATGTATCAATACATTTTTATCCAAGTATAATGTAAATTGACTGAATCGACTTAAATTGCACTATCTTTTGCAACATTCCTTTTCCTCTCTCTCTTTATGGGACCATACATTAACTATTATTAGCTTCTTTGGCATCCCCTCAGCCTAATTAATTATATTTTATTATGTACTTAAAAATGCATTCTGCTGTCGTATGACACATCCAACATCAAAATACTGTAGCTTGATATGTCAAAGTCATACACCAAGAAGTGATAACAAACTTTGTTATAAGATATTGGTTCTCATCAGCGAACTTTCATTGTACATACCTAAGATACCGTTTCATGCAAATAATTGATAAAGAACACATCAATTCGGATGAATTTTCGTCGGTCCATGAATTTTACACATTTTACTCTCTTACATATTTTGTGAGCTAAATAGTGCACATGTAGGCTGTCTACTACATATATCACGACATTGACGACATATTTAACAGTTTCTGCAATATTTGAACGTGTAGGTAGAGGCTAGGACCTTATCAGCAAGAGAACCTGAATCAAGGCTTTTAGGCCCCAAACAAATGCGAATTTTGAAATGAATCTAGGCACAAGAATTAATCAAATGTAAGATAGATTTCATGGTTTTAAGCCCTTATATAGGTGGGAGTTTTGGCAAATGGACCTACAGAGTATAAAGCGTTAAAATCAGCTATTTTGATCAAATGTAGGCGACATATTCGGTCTTTTACCCCCTAAACCAAATGCGAATAGGGTGCACCAGTTTCCGCCTCCCACTGCTGCTTCATCTGACAAATTAACTCTTAGTCAACACCACATGCGGTATGTAGGACCTACGAACTGAAATTGCCATTTTAAACACCAACAAAGAGACTTCTTTATGTCTTCTTTCAATCGTTACTTTAAGATATGACTTTTATCTGCAATATATATATATATATAAATAACGTTATTGCTTGAATAAAGTTGAAAGAATAATGATCACTCGCAGGTGATTCTAATGAGAATATAACTACAGTGTCATGAGTTATATCCTCGACAAACGATAGACGATAGAAGGAGATCATCATGGGATCTGTTCATTGCTCTGAACAATAACAATATGAGTTGTTGTAGTGATATTATTATATGCACTTGTCTTGAAAATATCATTCCATGTAGCGAATTGTGTAAATGTGGAAAATTTGAAGGGGAAATATAGATGGAGGAGAATACGACCATTAGTGACGCAACAGTTTAGTTGTGTCACTAATCGAACAATTAGTAACAACTTCAGTGTTAGGATTTCACCTTAATTTAAAATGTTCAATATTTGAAAATAAAATGTATTCCCAAAGAATGACTTATATAACTGCATATTGAGTTGATGGAGTAATGTCCGGCGTTCCATTTTATATTCGCTTAATATTACTCGTTTTGATCATACCGGACACAAGATACTCAAGAAATAGGTGCCACACTGTAACGGCATATCGAGCTGTCTGTAACTGAATATCGTCATTGGTGATGTGAGAATAACATTAGATTTAAAGTCAAACGCAACTTAGTTAGTGTGACGTCGTGGCCAGGTGGAGAAAATGGCGTACTGGGCGTAAATGTGTAGTTATATTCCATATGTCGGCGAACGTGTTCAAGTTGAGTGTATCGTCTCTTCTCGAAAGTCCAAGGTCATGTATAGTATATTATACGTTCGTGTTTGGGACATCATGTACGTACTGTTCCCTTTTGTTCCACTGCAGTCGTGCAATACACATTGTATAGTACCACATAGTCCAATCATCTCTTTCTCTAGTCCGATCGAAATTGGATTTGGCAGACACGAAAAGAGGGTTAATAAAGTGAGCTTCGAAATTTATCTGAGGAGGTTTCAAGGCATATGTCGCCGTCAGATGAATTTCCTTCTATTGTTCCTTCATGTGTGACTTATCTTAAAAAGTAACATTTCGAATTTGCATTGAAAATAATTTTGAAGTGTTTTTTTTTTTTTTTTTTTCTAAGCTTCTCTCTTTTTTGTTTGTTTAATTGATAATGATAAACAATGAAAAATCAAACAAATACATACAAATACAATTGGTCATTAACTATTATTTGATGAAAAAAGAGAAGTGAACAAATATCAGGTAAACATTTGTACATTAACAATTTCGATTTAAAGTAGGGTGGGGGTAAGAACGAGACGGAATTTCGTAGCTAAGCATACAATATAACAACAGTTATTTAGTAAAACTTGAATGTTTTCAATCTGATGAAAACAAACAACAATTATCAATACGTACATTGCCTTGCACAAACAACAATGACGTCAGAATTAGGAACTCCCACTCCCTTTGCATGTATTTAAGGTAGCACATCTCACTTTTAAGAATAACAATAACAACAACAATGTACAACAATTTATAGGTACTGCACCATTGCGCTATTATTACTAGAGTAACTGTGGATTTTCTCCGATTGTCTTTTTGTTTTGTCTCTACACGGCTGAGTGTCCGCGCTTACTCCTGGACAGGGTAATACGTGTTCCGTATAGCTCCATTGTGGTGATCATAATAATATTCTATAAACATCCTAGGGAACATTGAACTTGGGCAGTTTTCAACATAGTAATACAATGGGAGGTCTAATTGGCACATTTTCCGAAGAAAAAACAACGCTTTTAATTTTGTACTTGGTGTTTGACTCGGTGGGACATATGTAATTTATAGGGTATTGTATTGCGTACGTTTTACTAAAATGGTAATCTCATTCATTCTTAAGTGTATGCGATAATGAAACATTTGTTAAACCTTTGGAAATGTTATTGTTACATATAGTAGCATTGTTATAGTACGGCATTTAAGCAAAGGCTGAGTATTTGTTGTTAAATTTAATATCCGTACTGAACGGTCGTACTAATCGTTCGGTTACCGTTTAACAGGTCCGTGGTATTTTGAACGGCGCCCCCATTTTTTGAATGTTTCTGCTTAATTAACACCAATCAGTACACACAATAAATGTATATGCGTTTTATTCGCCAGTGTGGAATGTGGTTATATAACGAACGATCTTGCAAACGTCGATAGTACCGTACGGTATGCTGCATGATCCGTCGTAACTTGTATTGGTACTCGTCGTGGAACTGCATTATGAATGTTAAGACAAGGCAAATTCAGTCTTTACTCGCAAGATGTCTGTACACGTTCCTCTTGGATGGAACTCTCAAGGCTTACGGTGTGATTATGGAGGCAACTGTACAATCTTTCCATTCTCAACACTATTTAATTGGGATTTCCTTCTCTCTGCAGTCTGCAGTATGTTTCTTTATAGGTAAGTTTGTTTGTGGAAGCATGCGGTCCTATATATATATAT
>JAODAG010099984.1:0-15749 GCA_027574785.1 Orphnurgus asper
GGGGGGGCAATGGGGAAGTCCTCTAATTAAATATGTAAATTTGAAATTGTTTGTTTAGCGCTGTTGACTATTGTTGAGGGTTGAGAGGCCATGGGCCTCAGTGAGCTACGGTACCGCCGAGGGGCACGAGCCAAAAAGTTTGAGAACCACTGCTTTAGAGCATTTAAACACGAAAAAGCCGTAACTTAACAATTTGATCAAATACATTTGGTTTCATGCTTTCTCATAGAACTTCTTATAGACAATGACATAACAAACTACGATAACATGACTGTAATTAATTACCGGTATAATAACAACCATTCATCACTTTATTAGAGATAATGAAACAATAACAGTCTATAAAATTCGTAAAATATTGTATTATTTTTATACATTTTTAAAACACCCAACTATTTTTTTGGACATGGAATCCAAGCGTGGCTAACATTGCGGCGCACATTGGTTGAAGGTATGTTGAGGTACGGTCAATGTGAACATTGCTGCTGTGAGTTTTGTTCATAATGTATTTCAGATTCCTAGGATACGCATAGGGATGCATTTAGTTCCATCCGTGCGTGGCCAGAGTGTGGCCTATAAATCGATATTAGGATAGACGTATTTTATATTCTAAAACAAAGAATTGGTCCTTCTCATGCAATTGTTTCGGAATTTCATTCGAACGCTAATGTGATATTTTGTCTTGAATCTGCGCACTCATTCTCAGACTTTCAGAATGTACCTTCCCGCGGGATCAAGACATAAATAATCGGTAGAATTATTTTCGTTAATGTCATTGATCGAGTTTAACTTCATTTCAATTTCCAAAATAAGCTGACGTAACCAGCAGAAATGACTAAAATGGCTAGATACTGTTGTCGTTCAGATGCTAAGCTAGGCACGAATGTCCCTACTTTGATTTCCATTGACTACATTATATCCTCCATGATGATTGAATGATATACAGTACCGTAATAACAAAGTTCAGTTCATTTGACTCTAGCAAATTTAAATATCGTTTTCTTCAAAATGAAAGGGAGCAATTAATCTATAACAGCAGGCTTTTAAGGAGGACATAGAATTTTTACGTCAAAATTACATCACGGATTTTAATCGTTCGTTGGGAAATCCCTTAAAGTATTACGTGTAGACCTTATGCCCAAAATATAATTAGGTTGACGATGTGCTCAGTGCCCAACGAAAGAAACCAAAACAATGGGCTCACAGATTGATGACAACCTTTCCTATGTTTTTCCCAGTGAAGAGGGCCATGAAAGCGTCGTACATACTATCAAATCCTTTGTGGACATGCTCGCGGTACTTCAGTTTTCCCTGCAAAGCAAGAAAATTAGAACGGAACTTGTAGTGTCTCAACACCTAGATTAACCCTTTTTTCTATTAGCCTGGAGTGACTCAAAATTGGATGCAGCAGAAAATGTAAACAAATAATGAAGAGAATGATGAGCGTAGGATTAGAAGGGTAGAATATCCTGACCAATTAAAAATCGCGAAACCAGTTCAGTGGCAATGTTGTGTTTACCATTTACCAACGTTTACCATTATTTTTAAAATGTATCACAAGCAAAGTTGTCAAAACCAGGTAGATCCCCACGAAGTCATCTAAGCCCAAGAGAAGTTAAATTAAGATGCTTCAACCTATACTATATGAAAGACCTTTCGTAAAAATTACAAGCTACTATTCCTTCTCTGACATTTTCCAATAACTGCCTTTCTCTTGAAAAGTATGGATTCCATGCGTGCATATAGCATACTCCAAATGAGGCCTAGGCACCTGCTTATAAAGCCAGTCTATACCACCATATCTTTATGAACACACTTCGTCTAATCAATCCTAAAATCCAGTTAACCTTCCAAGCTGCTTCAGCACACTGCCTAGAAGGCATCGCAGAAGAATATATGATGACCCCAAGATCTTTTTCAACCTAAACTTACTGAAGATTCTTACCATAAAGTTTATAATTACTGTAGGATTCCCATGACTAACATGCATGACCTTTAGCTTGGCTACGGTGCAGTCCGATATGTATTATATAGGTTAGGCTATAAACAGTTGGTTAGGCCCCGTGAAGTCGTGGAATCCTTACTTTACAAAAGCTAATCAATTATTGGAAAGAGGTAGAAGGATTGTTTTATGTTCTATGAGAGGTCTGTCATACAGTCAAAGATGGAAATATCATCTCTTGAGTTTCGACGACTTCGTCTAAGCAATTGATACATATTTTAATAATATTTCTTAATAATATACTCTTGATAGGCACTTTTCAGGGTGGTAGACTTTGACATCTGTTGGGTTCCTCTGGTTGGATCCTTTTGAAGTTTTTTATGAGGACACAAAATGTCCTTCCCTATCCTTATCTTACTAAAATATTAAGCTACTAATGTAATGCAAAAACTGCATAGTCAGTAGTATACCTCATGGACAGTGGGTGTAGTGTCTCGAACGTACAAACAATAGTCCTATCATAGTTCATATGAATAGACTATGGCAGATAGCTATGTGGTAGTTTAGTCAGAAATCGATTTCAAGTTCTCTTTCATGAAGATGGAATGATTAACATTGGCACACTTACTCTAACAATCACAACCATTATAGTTACAGCTTTCGTGGGATGAGGGAGAAAGTCACCCCACCCAGACGAAAATGTGATGGTAGTAAGTATCGTTTTACCCACTTAAGATACTATTACAATGCATTATATATCATATTGTTATATCAAGTTACTTCTAAAGCTTCAAACTATAGCATCTAAGCACTCTTAAGTATATAAACATTATCTAGGGTAGGGGGAACCCACTTAGACACTATCATGTCTGATACAATTAAAGAAAATCTACTGGAAAAGTTTTGCATCCTATCTAAGCACCCTTCATGATACCAAACTGTATCAAAGGGTAGTGGGAACCCTTTCAGATTTCCTTTGACCCATCCACCAGGACACATTATTGACGACCCTTCATTCTGAATTGTTCTCAACAATCGCTCTTGGTTCGCCACTGTTTTCCACTGCTATCATTACCACCGCCCTTCCAATAATATGAAGTAGCCTGGGATATGCGCCACTGGTCACAACTGGTGTTTTGTTACCCGTGCGAAATTACCATCATAATCCAAGCTTAATATGACTGATTTCGAACACTACACTTAGTAACGTTCGATCCGTCTGGTACATAGGTTTCATATCATACTTAAGATTTGTTAATCGAAATGGAGATTGTCAACTTGATAACGTGGTTTACACACGATGAACTAAACTTTAGATTGAGCCATAGGACTTTATACAACGGGCCGCAGCTGTGGCCCTCCGGGAGATACCGTGTTGAAGAGCTCTTTATTAAATAAAAAACTGTTAAGTAGTTATAATTACTGACCTCTTTAATCCAGTCAGTCAAATCTTTCAGAGCTATGTTTCTCTTGCCATAGAAGTCTGTCACCAAGAAGCCCTGGATTCTAATAGAGTTGTATATCAGATTGTGAACAAACTCAGTCACTGAAACACAAACGAAGGATACAAATTATCAAACTATTTGTTACTAAGGACAAATGATCGCTGCACATTTGGCTTTAAATAATTTATCAAATTATCTGTTAGCATCTCTTATACTCCAATAATAAAAATTATTGTGAACAAATTCAGTCGCACTATGAAACAATCCAGATAAAAACAGCTTTCCTATGTCTTCAGCTCATACATAATATAGACCATTCAAATTATTCAAAGAAATGTTTCGATTAGTAAACATAGACGTTTTAGTCATGCAAACCAATTGTGAAGATCGCATTTTTCAGGCAGAGTAAATACTCAAAACGAAATGAAAGAAATCATTTAATTTTCAAACTATCCCCTCCACCCCAGTATTAGTCCATCCAGTATAGTCCATCGGACTATTATGATTATGTTATGATTATTACGAACAACAGTTACATGGCCTCTGGGAGTGGCCCGAGTGTTTGCTGGGAATAGTACCATCAATATAAACAATCTCATTCCATGACCTGCAGATTACTGAATAAAGTAATATAAAATAAGTGGAAATCAATTCCTCACATGACACTTAGAGAATGGTCCACAGAGACTACTGTAATATTTGATTTGATCTTCTGGCTTTATTGATATAGGACTGTTATGGTTAGCGATTGCCTCAACGGCTGTAATATTGTTTATTTATTTGTTGATATATTACACGTTCCATTTTGGTTTTATTGTTCCAGGACTGTTGTAGGTATATGGTTTGATCCGTAGATAGCTGTAATATTTTATTCTTTCCTGTAATAAAATATGGCCTTGTTATGCCAAAACTGTCGATACTATTTGATTTTGTTTGCTATAAACAAACCTTTTGGCTTCGTTGTCCCTGGACTGTTGTAGTTAGAGATTGTTCCACAGATAGCTGTCCGGCCATGTTTA
The DNA here is from genome assembly GCA_027574785.1 of Orphnurgus asper. Lineage (NCBI taxonomy): Eukaryota > Metazoa > Echinodermata > Holothuroidea > Elasipodida > Deimatidae > Orphnurgus > Orphnurgus asper. Next base: position 4,407 of record JAODAG010099984.1, read on the forward strand.
TTCATATGACCATATATAATGGATGAGGCTTCCCCACCAACCTGTCAAACGAAACGTAGAAATCAAAGAGCTTGCTTCTGAAAACCTCAAAACTCATGGTGCATCAGCATCGATTTATAAACAGCGAAGGTGGCGTCGGGATGTCCGGCCACTCATTTTGTTACTACATCCTGCTACTACACCTATATGAGACGGCCCTACAACACTATGTTAGAGGGCCCTACGACACACCTTGAGATGGTATATATTGCCGAATGGAGATGGTTGTGGCGTCATCACAGAAGTTTCAGCGGACCGAGGAGCTGCTATTCTACACTGCAAAATCACTGAACAAGTCACATCCTGGCCTAGAACGGCCAAGGCTTCCTGGATTATGATGTGGAGTCTATACTTGTATAGCACCCTCTCACTTAAAAATAGATTTCCTTCTTCTCGGTCCACTCGGAAGCATTGAGAGGTCAAGTGTAGGGGAAGATCAGACTGAACTTGAAACATGCCCATCATCATTTGTATAAATAATATCATATTGTGATATATTTCAAAGATAAAAAACTACGGGATTACAAACATTTTCAAAGAAGGCGTCGATTCCCTTGGGTGCGAGTTTGTTGAGTTCTTCCTTCAGTTTGTCGGGAGTAACTGTCTTGTAGTTGAAAGCTTCGTCAAAACCAAGCTCTGACTTCAGGAAATTTACTTTCTCATCAGTCCCAGCACAACCGATCACTTTACAACCCTGAAGAAAACAAAAGAAAAATTTACAAGAAAGAATGTGAACATGCCGCGACGACTGCTCACCTTTCTCGACCAGACCAAATCCCTAACACTAAAATGGGGACCAAAAACCTCCAGGGTCATTAAAACCTACCGCAGTAATACATTTCCCTTGATTATAATGGCCAACCTGTAGAAACAAGTAGCAATAGCAGTAATAATAGACACTAAAAAGAGCATTTCAGAATTTTGTTGAATTGAAAGATGTTAGCTTTCCCTTATTGCAATGTCTGCAATACTAATCCATAAAAGTTCCTGCCCCATGATCTTTGGAAAAATCTTCACAATAACAACATTGTAGTCACCAAATCCGCCACTCAGAGGGGAAAATATGGCGTAATGGTTTGAATTTTCCGCTTCTGAGACCGAAGATGGCCGGTTCGATTCCCAGGCATGACTCATTCAGCACTGCTGCTTTTCAGTGATGATGGGTGTTATCTTCCTTGGTGTTTAGTGATTCTGTTGGGTTGGTTTCGTTGGTGTCGCAATAACTTTGCTCATAATAGAGGCAGTGGGTGATGATCATGTTGCTCTCACTTCCCTAGTTCTCTGAGAAAGAGGTCAAAGAACGAGGTGCACTCAAGTCCGTGGGATGGGGACGTAAAATGGCCGTCCCGGGAGCAGGGTGGGCTTGATGGGTACATGCCTCGTAACTTGTGGACATTGTGGTCGAAAAGAGAAGCATATGTTTATTAACGATCTCAACACGAACAGGTGTTTCTTTATTAGGCTTACTAACCCTAAACGAACCAAGCTAACTCATGTCAGCCTGTGGCTCAGTGTTTGCTTTATCGCTCACTTAGTGGAACCCTTCAAGGGGTATCTAATTGATTTACTTTTGAAAGGTGTTCCGCCGATTTGGCGTTAAGTCGCTTGTGATATAGACACTATATAATGATGAACTAGTAGTATTAAACAAGTTTGACCTTTCTACGTTGAGTAACTAGTATGGATCCAGTTACTAAATACTTTCACAGGTTGTAATACTTTAAAGCAAAGTAATAGTAGTGAATTAGGTTCCGACATAATTGTGCGTATCATGTTTCATTTCCAATCATCGATGGCAACAAAATGCTCGAGAAACTTGCGGTGCATGCCTGGACTGCTCAGTTCGTCATTGAACACTTTAACTGACCTCAACTCAAAAGGGAGAGAATTTAGACCAGGAGCCAACTCAAAGAGAGAGATTGGGAGATGGAGGCGAGAAGGACCATGCAGTGAATCGGCAGCTTACGGTTCTTTGTGGCCAGTGCGAAAACCAGTCACATCTAAATACGATGACGCTCGGAAACGATGGGCAAAGTTCATCCCGTATCGAGTATATTGCATCATGCAGTTACTGCACAGATGGACAGCTTGAACATCGTTCCGAAGAGACCCAAACGGGGGTAACAGAAGAGGTTAATCACACATGATGCATGCACCATATCCATTAATAGTAACAGCCATCCCCACAGAGGATTACAATACCTCCTCGTGGGGTCTCCAAGGAAAACCGTGGGAACTATTGTTGTGTAAAACCTTCAATGTGGCCAATCATTTATTAAATTATAAAACAAATTTGAACACGATTTTTAAGGTATGTCATGTTAAACGCCAAAAGCCACCTTTTGTCAGTTTTACTAGTACCAGAATGATCATGATTTAACACCAGTCTTCATGAACGTTACAATCATTGACTTACCTTCAGTTTGGCGATTTGACCAACAACCGATCCGACTGCACCGGCAGCGGCATTGACAAACACAGTATCAGTAGGTTTGAGCTCACAGACTTCCAGGATACCAAAATAAGCTGTGATACTAAAAAAAAAGATGCAGCGGTATTGACAATACAGTATTAGTAGGTTTTAGCTCGCAGACTTCCAGGATGTTCAAAGTAAGCTGTTAGATTGAAAAATAAACGTTCCGGCGGTGTTAACAAACTCAGTACTCGTAGGTTTGATCTCGCAGACTTGAGAACTCGCAGACTTCCAGGATACCAGGCTGTGAGAATAAACGATGCAGCGGTATATCACTACCGTATACTACCGAGAACACGATGATCAATTCAGTATTCTCAGTATCGCACCACTGCCTAGGACAGCATTATTAGTGTATTTTAAATATGGCACTACTACTGGGAACACACTTTCCTCTCAGAAACTTGATTGATACCGCAGACATTAATAGCAGACCAGTTCATAAAAAACGTTTGTTTTACTTCAACTTAACTTCAACAGGGGATTATATAAACTTCAACAAGGAGGCTACCTCAACTTCAACGAGGAGTACCTCAAATTCAGCAAGGACTACTTCAAGGGTACGGTTGTGTGTACTACGTCATAAAAGTAGCAATTTAACATACCCCGGCATTCCAAGAGTACCAATGGAGAGTGATAAAGGTACCCCTTCTGGTAGTTCCGGTACTTTGAGAGTCGTATTACCAGGTACCACAGAATGAGTAACCCAGCCAGAACGATTCAATGCATGCTCTCCAACCTTGATGTTTGGATCTTTGCTTTCAACGACCCTGAAATATACATAAATTTAGAAGCGAATATCATTGCTGATTTTTTTCTATAGACCTCGCAGTGCGAGCACATCGTTTGTATTAGGAAGCATTAGGAAGGCGTGGGCAACTTATTAAGAGATGGATAAGTAGATTGCGCAGCCGTAAAATAATAAAAACAAAAATTCCACTTACCTGCCTAGAATTTCTCCCACCATGGTGTCCCCATCTTTCAGCCTTGCTGACCACGATCTGTGGGAAAACACACGGATAACGTAATTGTATAAAACAATAACAAGAACCCAGAACTTCTACTATGGCTGTGTTTTTAAGCATTCTTGACCACCCGGCTGTGTGCAAAGTGGAAATCTGTACCACGTTTTGTCTTCCCTATAATGATGGAACGAGAACTATAGTGTTTCAAAATATATAATGTAAAAATTGGTCCGCAAAATTTGGATGGACATCGGTTATCATGCAGGCATATATATAGGCCCGACATCGGCAATTGGCACCTAAAATATGTCTAGCTTAAATTAAATCAGACTTGAACACCACTCGGAGTCACCCAGTCAAGGTGGTGTCGCCTACCTTAACAAAATCGTACGACATGTTACTTACTTGTTATACGCAGTTAGCAAGTAATAATGTACTTGATAATTGTCATTGTTGTGCCCGTACATTACGTGGCGGAATACCAGGATCTTATTTTGTCGAAAACAGATTGGATGAATTTGCCACCAGAAAACATTTATGCATTCATGTCTATAGGTCAGCCTTTCCTGTGTAACCAGAAGTTTAGACTAAATCACAAATGGTCAACTACGTTCAAACATTAAATCCACTTCATGGATGACCTCAACCTGTTTCCAGTTATTAACTCATTATTTGTATGAATTCTATGGAGGTCTATACCGCAAAATACACGTTTGAAAACGTTACTTTTACCCTGCTCCTATTGGGTGCATGAACGATCTGTAACTTGGAAGCCGCGAGGTTGCTGTAGAGTTGATCATTAGCAGGGCAAAGTGACCTCGACGAATGGATCGGGAATACCATGATCCGAGTTCCTGAACATTGTAAAGTATCCCGAGACATTATCTGCCTCGATCTGCCTTCAAGAACAATACTAACGAAAACCATCGTCTCTGAACCTGGCAGGTGGACCACCTGTCGGATACCCAACAACTATACAGGCCCCAATAATAAACGAGAAAAGCTGTAGGCCGATGGGGGAATACTGGCATTTAAAATTACTGTAGAGAAAATCGTTGAAAAAGGAGACTATAAATAAATAATGAAGTATTGCGTGCAATGCGTAGGACACATATATACACACTGATAATAGTTCTGAATACTACGGTACGTATTCCGCCAGAAAGTTGTCTAACCGAGGAAACAGAAATACAAAGGGAGGTATTCCCTACCTTTGGAAGGTTGACCAACACCCCTAACCCTCCTCCCCCTTCATAAAATGTAGACCTCGCAGTTACATTATGCTCTTATAAACATTAAGTACAGTTTGCGAACTCGGGTAGCAATTTCTGGTAAGTGTAATCAAGTATCGTTCCGGTACCCGGTGCAAAGACTAAAGAAATCATTTAAAGAAACAGTCAACACAACTTTGAACTATATATGCAACTCCATGAAGTAGGTATAATTGAACTGTGAAGTGATACAGGCAAGGGTAGTTTTTAAATCTGTCAGGATGTGAGATGGAATTTGTTTTCTTCGGTGGATTAGTTCAAACTGTATGGAACAGCACTGGGGACCGGTGTTAAAATTCTGGCCAGCTGCTCACCTCATATATGGATCTACTGTCAGTACCACCGTCTCCAACAAAATATCTGTTGGAAAATAGAAACGAAGATTACAGAAAGTTAATTCTTGGAGTAAGTAAATAACCTGGGAAGGAAATATCCAGGTGTGAATTTGCTTAACAATGAAAAATATATCTGTTCAGGCGTCATGGCAGGATACAGCCAATAGATAATTAACATTCTTTGAAAGAGTGGCACCACCTGTGATTTGGTCTTGTATGACGCTGTTTAAAATAACACCCAGCTTTAGGTGCTACAATACAATGATACCAGCCCTGGGATAGAATACATAAAGGTTGGCTGATACCATGGAATGCATCCTCACATAAATATAAAACAATGTCGGTATTACTGATTTACAGTAGGAATCACTGGAACAGGAGGAATTACAAGACATTCATTAAACAATGTATGTATTTAGTGATCTTGGACTCTGAGGACAGGATGAATTAAGAGACATTCATTAAACAATACATGTATTTAGTGATCTAAGACTCTGGGGACAGGATGAATTAATAGACATTCATTAAACAATATATACATGTATTTAGTGATCTAAGACTCTGGGACAGGAGGACTTAAGAGATGTTCAATAAACAATGTATGTACTATTTAGCGATCTAGGACTCTGTGGACAGGAGGAATTAAGAGGCAGTCAGTAAACAATGTATGTATTTACTGATCTAGGCCTCTGGGGAAAGGAGGAATTAAGAGATATTCATTAAACGATGTATGTACTATTTAGTGATCTAGGACTCTGGGGACAGGAGGAATTAAGAGGCAGTCAGTAAACAATGTATGTACTATTTAGTGATCTAGGACTCTGGGAAAGGAAGAATTAAGAGATATTCATTAAACAATGTATGTATTAGTGATCTAGGACTCTGGGGAAAGGAGGAATTAAGAGACATTCATCAAAGAATGTCTGCATTTACTGATCTGGCAATCACGGGAACAGGAAGAATTAAAGCAATGTATGTACTACTGACATAGGAATCGAATCGACAATCAAGGTTTAGCACCGTACTGCAGTTGCGTCTCCCCATATTTGACTAATCTGAACTAGCAACCTATATAACTTTCACAAACGTACGGTGCAAGAAGTGCCAATTCCCATTAACAGGGCTCGCAACAAATTAACAGGGGATCGTAAGTACCATACTGTACTTGGAGAGGGAGACACTCACTGTAAATGTATATTGTAGTAAATTAAGTCATGAAGTCTCCTCAGTTTATAAGTTTTGCCGCTTTGAACGTCAACAAATTTGGAACCATTTCAGCAAGGTGAGGTATTTCACCCATACACCGGTAGGCTTTTTACAGTTCTTGATGTTACTAATCGGCTACATAAATCCAGACGAGGATAAGTCTTCCATTCATACTAATATACTAATATTAGATAATCATCATGGGACTTACCTCCATCTTTTAATTCTGGAATGTCAAATTCCTTTATTTCCAGGTCGGAGCGCTTTGGCAAACCCTCAAATTGCTTGACCAGAACCCATTTCCTTCCTTTGGCCATAATGTCAGTTCTGTCTCCAGACGATGAGCAAAGCACTACAGTACTGTTTATTTAACAAGAAAAGACGAAAGCTCATATGAATAATGACAGTGCAAACGAAAACTGCACGTGCTGTAAGATCCAAGGTAGCTATAGCACTGCATATATAAGAAAATACCTGGGCTATAAATCTCGGAACTCTTCTCAGGGTGTTATGTCTCCGCGGGTTGACCCAGACTTGCCATTTAGTGCTGGTAGGAACGAATCAATGACGTAATAGCACATACTGTAATGTTATGGATAGTATCCCGGTAGGTCTGGTAAGAGATAGGTACAACCGGGGACTTGCCCTAGGGCATTTGTATGATGCTTCAAAGAAGTAGGCCAACAGAAAGTTCACGTTGATATTCGTCTCTTTAATCCAGGATAGCAGCGTTAAATAAATTATTGAGATAAATTATGACATGATTTGCGACCTCTTGCTTCGATGATTATAACAGATATCCTCGAAGCTGCAGGGATCTTGGATGAGATCTCGTGCCCAGCACAGTGTCGAGTGACGTAATAATAAACGTCATGCCTTGTGATTGGATTACTAGTTTTACTGAGTTGTGGGGGAGCCAATCACAAGTATACCTGGGCGTGACTTAGGGGGAAACTTTCGATATTTCGTAATATAAGCTGGATGGAACCGGTTTCACTGCTGGGCCTCTGTTCTCACTAAAACTGGTGAAACAAATTCTATTATTTGGGGTAGTGAGAAAACAGGTTTACAAGAGTGACTGATCTCCAGGTTATACATAATTAAAATGTTGAACTAAATGTAGTCAAATGTACGATGAACATACTATATACAAGAGAGATGTCATACACAGTCATTCATGGTAGTTCATGGTACTTAAAAAATGCATTTCGCATATTAAAACTATCCATATGCATCGATAATTAAAAACTTACATGTCATTCTTAGGCATGCCATGAAAAATTACAACAAAAATGAGGGTTGGAGATCAGATCAAGGAGGAGTGCGCCGACCTTTAAGAAAATCATTTACTTTAAAACACCTTCAAGATTACATTGTCTTGTACTTTGCAAAACTTTGCAAGTAAAAACATCTTTGTTGTAATATGTCTTTCTTTGTAAAATGTTGACTATACATAAATACTCGTGGAGCGCTCAGGATATTGACCCTAGAAAAGTATTCGACAACTAGGTATCCTGCCAAAAGTAAACTCGTGTAGCCAATTATACTAACTTAAAATTTAGACTGATTTACAATGACGTTTGTCAAATCACTGAGCAAACGTTGTCCTTTGTTAACTCTGTAACATATGAACATTCGTTTCAATTGTAGTGTTGTGTACTGTACTGCATGGTCATCAAAGCATATCATAAACACTCAATATAGTTTATATTTGCTGAATGAAACCAAAAAATAATTTACATATGACATGCTTCCAAAAGGCTCGGAGACGTAAGTCATGCACAAGTTCACATGTAAGCACTATATTCTTCTATAAGGTGAATACACATATGCCATGGTTGATGCTTTTATTAAAAAAAAAAGCGTAGCTACTGTGAGCACCATTACCAAGGCATGTAAATAATCATACTAAAAGTTATGCATATAAAATACAACTTAAATTAAATTATCAACACACTCTAACTGAATAATTCATTCAGCATCTTGTGTGGTGCACCTGTAATTTGAACTTCGTTTTCAAACAGGAAATTCAACATTTCGCGGGTGTTGGCATATCGTCCAACATTCCACCAAAATGTGTGACTAATTTGCCCTTTTTGCTGAGGCGTATCATAACTAAGAATAACTTGTAATTCTCCCCATTTGTACCGAGCACGTCGTACTTCCATTTCACCTTTAGGTTATGACTAGTATATGACTTGGACACATGTGTTGTACTTAGTTCATTTGTTGAACTATAACTTCTGAATTTCGTGCTGAATACGTCCTTGAATGTTGACATATTTTGTCTGACCTGGATGTATGATTGTTTTCTCCGTTGGTCTTAAGTAGGTGTAACCTTGCTTAATATGGAAACAATTAGTGGTAAAATCTAATGAGCCTTTAAATTCTTTCAAAGTGTCAGTACCCAAAAGCAAGTCTACACCTATTAAATTTGGTGCTATTAGGGCGCAAATTTTGAATTTATGTCCGCCTGCACGGGTGGAATGGCAGTATGTCAAATATGACTGTGCTATATGCACGAATGAACTGACCATTTCCTAATTTCAATGGTACATTATCCACTTTTACTTTGGACAACGTTCTCAAATATCGAGAATTATTGACGGCAGAACCTGATACTATTGTACGTTTTGCAGCAATGTCGAAAAGTATCAAAATACCTTTACCGTCGAATAAATTATCTCTGACAAAAATGTTGTCGTCTAACTGAATATCAACTTCTGCTTCATTTCCTACGTACTAAGTAGAATTTGTAGGCTTATGCAGTTGACTCTTTGAAATGTATTATACACAGAAACAGAATAACGTAGCCATTTGAACCTGTTACTGAAAATACTGATTTTGATTTCGAGTCTGATAACCTGGATTTGATCCATAATTAGTTTGACTTCGCATTTGATGACACGTACGCAATTGGCATTGTCTTTGCAAATTGGCAAGTTGCAATAAAAACAAATCTTTGACGGATCAAATTCTGGATTGCGACGCCTATTTTGTTGAAACGGATTTGCTTTAGGTCTATAGTTGGAAGAATTGCGTGAATCTCTGGAGCTGTTTCTATTACGCTGTTCAGAATCTTGAGTAAATATGGGTCTGCGCGAATATTCGCGCAGAAAGTGTTGCGTTCCATAGAACTTACTTTCGAGTGCTTCGATTTTATGACACAAATTCTCTATTTCTGCGTCTGATTCTTTTGGATTGTCTCGAAGAGATTCTGATGATTTTTTGCGTTTGATCTATTTGTAGATCCAAGTAGCATTGCACCTTTTGAACTAACATCGGAAGAGGCGCGTCTATGGGAGTAGACATGAGGACTGCCGAACGACATTCTACTTTGGCAAAACTGTCACTGTTTGAACTTGACATGCAGCTATACTGTTTCATGCTACTAAACACACAAGTATGATGTGCCTATATAGTTAGCCATGCATTAACAAATTACATACATTATACAGTATAAGCTAGCTTCCAGTTATCCTTGTTTACTGTGCTACCTAAAACCCATCAAACAAGGAGAGATCCAGCCGCCATTCTGAAAATGTCACAAGTTGAACGTCGGATATTCAAAACAAAATTGGAAGAAATGAAGATGAAATAGACTCCCATTATTAAGCGAAGCAATAGAGTTGCAGACTTGCAAAGACTATCGTGCAGTACCCATATGCTTAGAATACGAGCCAACTATACGGTAGTGGACTAGTAGTACCCGCTGTGCACTATAATGGTACAGTACTGGTGTAGTGCTGCTCCAAATACAAGAGCAACAGTAAAAGAGCATATAACTTTACCACATAGCCTACGAAAATTACCAATATTCCTCAAAATACACTATCTGCATAAAATTAAATGTATATATTGAGGTGGCCTTACGTGAAGTATATACCATAATCAGACACAAGTTGCTACTAGTACAAGATACATACATTATAAATAATATTATACATATATATACATATATATATTATGTGACTTACGAATTGTGCACTTGCAGCGAGTGACTTGCAGAACAGGACTGGGTGATAATGTACAGTAGCATTAGTATTGCTGGTGAGATTGAAAAGCTGATTGGAGTGAGTAAACATTCGTCTGTGTGGTTAGAGGGAACTTTGAACTTCCATCGCTGCAAAGGGGTCACGCTAGCTTTCACGTCTTTATACGTAAATGGTATATGATTGGGATCCCTGCAAAAATAAACAGGGTAACGTACTTACTACCTCGAGTCCTTATCTGGATCATACATGAAACTGCAAGGCTTGCACGGTGAACTTGAACTGCAAGATATGTGAACATGCGTCGAATATGATTTCCGTTTTGACGGGTTTCACATTCCATGAAATTAAAGATATCCAAGAACACTAAAACTGTATACTGAGCAAGTGATACACACACACACACACATATATATATATATAGGCCATATATATATATACATATATATATATACATATATATATGATATACCCTATATGTATATATATATATATATATACATACATACGTACGTATCATTCAATATTTAAATATATACTGATATTCTGTTACTGTTAGCTTGAAATTATCTCACAAATTTCAAATCAGCAATTATAGAGCGATAAGTCAAAGCGCGATCACGGCACCTCCATAATATGTAAGTACATATGAAGGATAATGATTTGAGCTATGGAAAATATATTTATTATCTGCGATGGTTGGAATCCTGGGTCGGAACCAACCAGCTACAAGAGCCCAACGAGGCCAGTTGGACCTCTTAGCCCGTGTTTCTCGATTAATATAGGAGACTTTGTTTCCTTAATTCCGTCATTTTTTATCGGACTTTTCTATTATCATCGCGACTAGCCCCATGACCACTAAAGAACACTTAGACTACACACCTTAAATAGTAGGAATCATATTTCACGATTATCTAGATTCTACCCCATCCCTTCATAAACCTATATCATGATTTTTGACCTCTACCCGACTGACAGGGGTGAAACGTCGTTAGAACCTGGGGACATAAACTCACTTCCACCGACTCAATAAAGAATCCCTCTGAAAATACCACACTATAC